>JBBPBX010088927.1:0-14400 GCA_038048925.1 Garcialebias charrua
TGTTATGTTATGTTGATGTAGTGGACATGACCGTGTCCACTCTGATACACCTGTGTATTTTTGAACTGTTCCAGAGATGACCTTTACTGACCTCTCAGTAAAACAAGACATTTAACACAATTTATTCCATTAGTTATAATCTGAGAACATAGTCACCAAAAGAGACTATTTCTATCTTTGATTTTATTCTAATGTAGTCAAAAGAATAACTTTTTGTCATTTTCATGATATATGTTATATGCTGTTGTTCTTTTAATGTGGAGTATTACTGTGTTACTTGACCAAGTGAAAGTGTCTACTCAGAATATCTATGACAAAGTTGAACAAGGTGTCAAATTGACTTTTTCTGAAGTTGTTTTTGTTGAGTTCAGCTAAAACTCTCGTTAGCGTCAAGATGTCTCCTTTCTTTCAGACACTTTTCCAAAACATTCCTCTTTGTTATCTAAGCAGACTTGCTGTCAACCTTGAGTTTTCACTTCACGTTCTTCACACTCCTCTCGGCCCACGGACCAATGAGGAAAGTGTGTCCTAATCTCAACATTCTTGAGTAAAAGCATTAGTGGCCGTGAACGCTTCAGAGTTTGAATGGACAGAGACCTGAAAACTCTCTGCCTCGGCAGCTGGTCAAGTGTGGTCAAAAAGCCAAAGACTAACTGACCAGCTAGAACTGATGGACGTCTCCATCCAGTTCACCGAGCAAAAGCTCCAAGTTCTTAATGGACTTTCTTTGAGAAACGTCTCATCTTGAAGTCAACCAGGAGCTGACACATCATTTGATGATCCAAGCGGAACCCAGGAGACGTTGGAAAGTAAACAACCAGTTCGGACATACTGGGCCTGAAGGACTCTGTGCATCTGAAAGGCTGGTGTCATCTCTTTATCAGACTCGTCGTCGAAGGTAAAGAGCTGTTTACAAACGTACCTGGATTTCAGCAGAAATCTGATGGCAAGTGTCACTTCTGGTAACATGCTCAAGACAATTTCCTTTAAACCATCTCTCCACCTCTCCTCCTATTTCTCTTCTTCTCAATTTTAAGCTGGAAACTATAAACTAAGCTAAGAGCCCTCAGACTAAGTATTTTAACATCATATTTATGTCTGTTGTGTTACATTTAAGTGTGTTGATGAGTGTTAAATTGCAAGAAAGTGAAATCCTGTCAATCAAGTGTAATGATGTTGATTTTAGTTGATTTATTTTAAATAAATGGTAGTGTCTCTTGGCATACCAACTAAAGTCAACGTTTTTGTCACTTAATGGCTATGGTTATTTATCCATCATAAAGATCACAGAAATATTAGGTAAACTGAAAAAGAAAAGAATCCGTGAATTTACTATTCAATCTGAATAAGTAAATTAATTAAGGTAAAAAGTAGGTCAGTATTAATATTGACCCTCCTTAAATCCTTTACATCTGGGTAGTATCGTACGTGTTTAAAGACAAAATATGGTGGTTACCCTCGTGTTTACTTCATCTGGTGGCTCGTACCGGTTTCTGAATGTTTATTGATGAATCTGTGGTCTCTCATGAACTGTAACGTCATGTTTGCATATTAGGATCCAAGTTTTCAACTCTGAGGATAATAATTTTGGCTGGATGTGTTCAAAACAGGCAGATTCTGCATGTTTTTATCATTTGAAGCTGAGAGATTATTATTTGTTCAACTCTTTAACACGCTGTTGGGAGCTTTAGGTGAGGTTTTGTCAGCCCGTGGTTTGTGGGGGGTTCTGGTTCCGGTCCAGTTCACGCACAGACTCCTGTACAAAGCTTTGTTGACCGTCGAGTCAAACTGCCTGAAAGCTATTATTAACATCTACCAGATTGCTGTGTGTGGTATTTTACATTTTAGAGAAGGTCAGAAGAAGCATATTACTGTTAGAACGTTGTCGGATGGGTTCAGACCCGAGTTTTCTGTTCCATTGAAAGTGGACCAGAACCGACCTTGAAGTGGCTCCGAAGAGAGTCCGTGTTTGTTCAACAGCTGCAGTGCTGTGTTACTAACCCCAAAAATACACTGCACGCGGCTCCGCCCCGCTCCGGTCCGCAGGTCGCAGCTGAGCGAGTCCAATTTCCACTGCCTGCGCTCCGCTCAGGTCCGCCTGGATGCGCCGCTCCGAGACACGTGCGAGATCGCGCGATAAATCAAGTGATAAATAAGTAAGTCAGAACAAAACAATTCATTCGGTGGAAGATGGAGAACAACTGTAGAGAGACTGCTGCCTTGATCTTCTCTCGTAAATGAGCTACATGGTTTGAGCAACAGGAAGTGATGTTTACATTTCAGAATAAAATACTTTTTTATTTATTTATTTCTTGTATTGCGTTATTAGGCGTAGTCATAGTCATAAATATAATAGTTTAGTCATAGAATGCTATAAATGATAGTTTGACAGCATTTTTGTACAAATAAATCCGTATAGAGCTAGGATTAGTCCGCCTGTGGTGATTTTATTTTGTAAATACGGAAGTTGTGCTCGTTCCTTTTCCTGTTGGTGCGATGTAATCTTCAAAAGTTGACTACGGCACAGCTCCGTCATCCGGCAGAAATAGAAAAATTTCTAATTTTGACGGACTGCCGTCCGCTCTCCGCAGCTCTCCGCCGCCGTGCGGAGCCAGTGTAAATTCTGTCATTGATTATAATGGGTGCGTATTTGCTGCGGAGGTCGGACCGGAGCGGGGCGGAGCTGCAACGCGTGTGGTGTATTTTTGGCGTTAGCGTAACTAAGTTGGCCTACCTAAATGTGCTCGCCGCATGTTTCAGAATTTTGGGAAGTTAATTTGTAGCGTTTGAGTTGTTTTAAGGGTCTATAACGTTGCGTTCTGTTGTGCTAAGATAACGTTAAAAAGACGTGTCCTGCATGTTTGTTTATGAGCCGTGATTGGATAAAACGAGAGATGTGAGCTGTCAATCACTCTCGTAGCGAGCGCTGATTCGCTGATGTGGGTCGCACGCCGTTGCGACCAGCCCACTTTGTCGTCATTTCCGGCACTACGTTGGTCGAAGGTAAGAAAACTACATTCACCATGAATGCTTGGAAAAAGAACTGCAAACGCTGTGATTGATTTGTTGACATCACGTATCTATGTAGCGCGCTCCGCCTCGCAAGTACTGAAGCTGGTGACGCGCTACGCACGCTGCGTTGGCCCGCCCATTTTTGTCGTCACTTCCAGGTACCGCACTGAGTGACAGGTCACACTCTCGCACACACACACACACATACACACAAGGCGAACGGAGATTTCACTAATAGTTTTCTCGAAAGCATCATAAAAGTCAGCATTTTTATGGTGCAATGCCATTTTTAAAATTGTTCTGTACACCAGTGTTGTTTTTGACAGCCATTTTGATTTTTGTTTTAGTCATAGTCTTTTAGAGTAAAATACTTCTTAGTTTTAGTCTGTTTTAGTCATTTCTATATTTAATGGTTTTAGTTCAGTTTAAATCGACAAAAACTTAAAAAATTTAAGTCTAGTTTTAGTCTTAAAAAAAAACATATTAGTCTTTACAAATTCATTTGTTTTAAAACCAGCACGCCCAGAACAAAAGGAGAAATCTTTCTTCTATCAGTCCATGAGCGTTTGGACAAATAAGAAAATTAAGGTGTAAGTCACCAGTTCAACCCATAGAACTACCGTAAACACGTTTTTAGACCAAATATTGCCTATTTACACAGATACGCACAATTATGTGAAAATAAACACAGCCATAGTGCTAGATAACATTTTAAACACATTCTAGGGAGTTTATCAGCTAAAAAAAGTTAATTTGGGGTTTAGTTCCTCTTTAAAGTCGATAAAAAAAGTTCAAGTCCACAATATTTGGGTTGTCAAGGCCAAAAAGAAAATGACACTGGGTAAAAAAAAATGAATAAATGAAAAAGAAGGGAATTGTATCTGTATTATAGTTCAGAAAGTCTATTTATTTTTATTTTTAGCTCGTTATTCTATTGCACAATTCATAATCCAAATCAAAATAATAATAAATGGAGCACTGAGTTTGTCACTGAAGATTATAGAATTTATCTGAGAACACGATAAAAATCCACTTTTTGGATGAGTTTTGTACCTGGATGTGACAAACGCTGAAATAACTTCATTTATTTACTCTCTGAAGAACGGCTTTTTCTCCTGTGGAGTCACGTCTGAGGTCTGACGACACACAGTGAGCTGACGGCGCAACCAATCACAGAACTTGCAGTTCTTAACTCAAGAGTCATGGGAGTTGTAGTTCTTTCCCTCTGACCTATCACAGTGTGTCTTACACAGCCCGACAACCAATCACAATACATAAACAAACGCCACGGCCATTTTGAAGAGAAAGTAGCAGCTATCAGTTAGCAAAAGTTTCCGGACTTTTCAACACATAAAAACGCTTATGAACAGAGCAGTAAAATCCTGAAATATAGCTAATCACATTCTACAGGTACACTAAGCTCAACGCTCAGCAACACAGCGATTCAACTGTCGAAAACAACGACGGACTCTCTCGGAACCGTCTCGAACCCAGCAGATCCTGGACACACCAACCAGGAGCAGAGCAGAAAAAGTTTCTGACAGCAAATGCAATAACTACACAACAGCAGCACTTCCTCGCAGTTGTTAAATGAGCTTATAAGGCAAAAAGTTGACGCGGAGGTCAAACGTGAATGCGCTATTCTGTGACAAGTCAGCAGTCCAAACAGAACCAGAACCTGACTGATCCACACAGCAGCGACAATTCTATACCCAAACAGCTTCAAACAAGGACAGGATTTATAAAAAAAAAAATACATACATTCGGTTCTTCTCTTCACAGTTGGGTTAAGTACAAAATAAGTCCATAAATCTTTTCTGGGCTTGCACCCGCCCACCGAGCCCCTTCGTTCCATTGTTCAGGTTGAAAAGGAAGTCACAGTGAGCACGCGGCGCGCGGCGCAGAAACACTGCGGTGGTGGTGGGCGTGACCAAACAGCTGACTTTACGACACAGAATATAATTATGGGCAGATGAAATATAAATTATTGACGACCACCGACTAACATATTCGTTCAGTCTCGTCTCGTCAACGAAAACTCACACACATTTCGTCACGTTTTAATCATTAAAGAGCAATGTTTATTTAGTTACTGTCTCGTTATTGTCATGAAAAAAGGGGGCGTTGACGAAAAATTTACGTCAGTGTTACGTCAACAAAAACATCACTGCTGTACACAAAGAAAAACTCCTGTTTATTTAAAAAAAAAAAATTAGAATAACAGAGGTACAGACAAACATTTTTGCTTATTTTAAATACAAAAGGATTTAAAATAACAAACAACAGTACAGTTTTCACTCCAGATAACTGTAGCAACACTCAAACAGTTTTACTGAGACTGAAAAAACATTCTCTTGGAGCAAAAATAAAACAAAATCTGGGAACATTTTAGTGTGAATATTGCATTTATTTCAAATCTTTTAAAAAGCGTTTGAGTAAGTAGAACAGAAATCATGCTTGGGTTAGTTAGTAACTGTTGTTAAAAAAATAAGTTAGATTTAAAGTTAACACTGCAAGAAGGCATTTAACTTTTACAATTCATTTAAGGGTAAGTCCTGGAAGAAGGTACCTATGAATAAAAATACTTATTACACAGTGAAACACTTAAACCAGACAGCTGGTTAGTTTGATTGACTCAGTGCTACATTAAAAGTGAAGATTTATTTGCACACATTAAAATACGAACTGTCTTATTGATTTTCACAAACAAAAAACAAAACAGAGATGGATGAGCAAATATATGATGAGGTTCCAATCGAAGTGGACACAAAGATGACAGATCACAGGTACCATAATGATCTGCCAAGTCTACCCGATCCAGAAGCAGTATATGAAGCCCCAGATTCGCTGCTAGACTTCGATTCAGATTCAGATGACTCAAAGATGACAGGAGCAGATGATGCTGAGTCATTTACAAGCAATTTTGAAGCTTTACAGCTGATCAAAGCAGAGTTTGAAGAACTGTAGAACCATGTACGATGGCTATCAGAAACACTGAAGACATGTACACAAGAAAGAGATGAAGCTGACATGCGCTGCATGGAGTTACAAAGTGATAATGAGAGTTTACAGAGAAGATTAAAAGATTGTAGGGCAAAGCTGGTCTTAACAACAGACAGCCCCTACAGTGACAAAGGGAATGAAAAACTGCAACATCAGCTGCGGTCGTCACCTAAGTCACATGAGAGAAGCATCAGAGAACGAGCTCACAAACTGTACACAACGTTACAAAGTGATAATAAAAAATCACAAGAACGGTGCACAGAGTTGCAAAATGAAAATGAGTGCTTAGAAGACGGCACCCGGGTCATGGAATCATTTTCACATGAGTACACGATGTTACAACGTAAAAATGAGGGGTTGAGAGTCCAACTACAAAGTTGCCAGGCAGAGTGTGCCTTAGCAACAGAAAAACTCCTTGAAGAGAGGAAAAAAAATTGTGGATCTCATGGAACGACTGTTCCTAAACCCACCACCTCCGCCACCACTCCCACCTGATCCGACACTTATTGGGACAACCCAATGGCAGGTACCTACGTACCCCACGTCAACAGGTGTACCTGGTGCGCGGATAGGTGAGTATATCAATTTCAATGGTTCTCAATTCGCTGTTCCAATAGAACGACTCCATAAAATTTCTCAGTTCGTTCAACGCTTTGAGCCAGGGCAATATGGTTCAACTGAAACCGATACCTATCTGAAAGACATTGAGTTTAAACTGGCATGCTATCCGAACGCTACGGTTGACGATAGAGTCGGTTTGATCAAACTCACCTCAAGCAGGAAAGTGCAACGCTTCATTGCGCGTCAACCAGTCGCCATTTTGAAGGATTATAAACTTTTCTGCGAAACTCTACTGCAAGAATATGCTCCTCGCATGGGAGACGTTGGCTACCAAGCCGCATTGAAAATCACTCAGGGGCAGAATGAACATCCGATTCCATATTATGACAGACTTTTCGAGGCCTTCTTTGGTGACAGGAATGAGCCGGGTATGGAGGATGAACGTGATTTTAAGTTTCTCTTTATGAACAATCTACATTCAGAGATTGGTTCAGCGGCCAACCTCATGGCCATCTACAAAGAAAAAACCATGCGTGAATTAAAGGAGTGCGCTATACGTGTTTTTGAAACATACAAGCGACACAAGAAACCCGTGGACGTGTATCCAGGTGAAAAGGTCAAATACCAACCGCTAGAACTTGAAGGAGCAAGAGCGCCAGCTCACTCTTTTAAGGAAGGCGAGAAAAACAAAATTTCCAACCTAACAATCCGCAAAACGAAGGTGTCCGCTGGAACAAAGACCAAAAGGGGTCCAGAGACCCAAAGTGGTACAGGCCGTATCAAGAGGATGAACCCCAATATCAAAAAGGGGGGACATTCCAAAAGAAAAAGAAATATGGGTCCAAAGGAGACTCATATGAAAGAGGGTGGCCCCAGAGGGGACCCCCGAGCAATGCGCCAGCTCCTGCACCTCAGACTGAACAGTCAGGGACGAGGAAAAACCCACAGAAGTTCCAGAAAAAGGGCCCTAAACCTCTGTCCTCAGAAGAGATGGAGAACATACGTCGGTTGTTAGAAAGTTTGAACAAAACAAACAAGGAAAACAAACCTGGAGTAATGTGTAGCACTATCATTGATAGTAACTTAGAACACACAAATAACAACGATGCCACAATCACTGACAGTCACCAAGATACTGATGGTCAGGTTGCTGACAATCAGGGTAAAGACAGTCAAAACCTTGACAGTCCAGAGTGTGACGGTCAACAAGACGTTGACAGTAACCATGACATCATTGTTACAGAGTCCGAGAGCCCCTCATCAGAAAAAGGGGGGGAAAGCTCACTCACCAAAGACAATGACTCGTCACAGACTGAACACTCAGACCCATGTGTGACTGCACTACCAGTGCAGATGAATGAAAGTCACAAAGACAGGGGTAGACGTAACAAACGTTGGAAAATACCTTAAATGTTCCTGTGTAACATTATCAGGAAGGGGCCCGCTAAAAAAGCTTACCTGTCAATCACATTGGAAGGGGTCCTCACAAAGGAGGCCCTCTTGGATGGTGGGGCCGACATAACCATTATGTCACCCACATTGTTGGAGGAGCTACGGCTAGCTGCTAACGGTGTTGACAGAAATACCCCTCAAAGAATGTGCTGTAGTATTGCAGGGCCTCTCGGAGACGAGAACAACCCTAACAGCTATAGCCATGGTTCACATGCAGATTGGTGAAACGACGCTATACCACCCGGTACACGTGTCCACCGTTGACTCATTCCCATTTTTGGTTGGCCAAGACTTTATAAACCGCTTCGACGCGATTATAGATTATGGCGATCAAACAATGTGGACCAGAGTGAGCCAAACACTGCCGATCGATATGCCTACACAAGGTGACACTGACTGTCTAACAGTAGGTACCTCAGAAGGCACAAGGGAATCCTCAACCGAGAACACAATCCCGGTAAGTGAACCTTCCAAGATAGGTAAGGCAGTAGAGGTCCAACAAGAGAGCCCCTTCTGCGAGCTGAAACAGTCAGCACTCACTGAACACTACCTTCCACAGGTAGTCAAAGGTGTTGAGATCCAAGGATCCCACACAGATGATGCTGTTCTGTCCCCTTGGACGGAGAAATCAGCGATCAGCCAAGCTTTCTATTAGGGCTGCAACTAACGATTATTTCAATAATCGATTAATCGGCCGATTATTTTTTCGATTCATCGATGAATCGGCAAAAAAAAAAAAAAAGGAAACAAGTTTTAATTATCACCTCTTTATTCCAAAATTTGACTGACATATCAAATCGCACAAAAAACAGGTTGCTACTTGACTATTCTGTTAGTAAAATATTGAATAATTAAAAAATAAAGTTAGTCAGCTTCAATAAAAAATAAATGTACACAAACATATATACAAATGTATTATTTATACCTGCACAAAATGTAGCTACTTTGTAAAATGTGTTTTTGAGGGACAAGTGTAACCTGGATTAAAGGTGTGGATTGTTTTAACCTGGATGGGGCAGCTGTGGCTGAGTTGTTAGAGCAGTCGTCCTCCAATGCAAGAGTTGGGGCTTGGAATCCACCAGCAGTCACATGCCTAAGTGTCCATGGGCAAGACACTGAACCCCATGTTTGTGCCCCATTGGTGTATGAATGTGAGCTAAAGCTCTGATTAGTCTCTTTAGAATGATTTGTTCTTTGTAATCTAGTAGAGTGCTGTATGAATGGGTAAATGAGGACATGTAGTGCTTTACACTACTACAGTATAAACAATGTAAAGCACTTTGAGTATCAATTAGATAGAAAGGTGCTATATAAGTACAGTACAGTCCATTTACCATTACAAGTGTGGATCATTGTAACCTGGGTTAAAAGTGAAGTCTTCGTCTTCAACCATCGACAGAGGCCTCATGTCAGTGACGTTCATGTGAAGTCTTCGTCTTCAACCATCGACAGAGGCCTCATGTCAGTGACGTTCATGTAAGGATCTTTCAGTCTCTGCTGCTTGCTGTGGTGGTGTGCATGATGTCTGTCCATCATGAAGGCTGTCATTGTTGTTTTCTGGAATGAGAGAGAGTTTATATGTATTATATCATAATTTACAGTAACTCAAGAAATGCCTTGTTTCACTTGGTTAAACACACAAGCACACACACACACACACACACACACACACACACACACACAAATATAAAATACTAATTACACACACTTGAGTAGATGAATAAATTACTGTAATTCCTGTTTAAATGCAATTCATCCTTCCATACAATGCAGTGACTTCAGACTTTGCCAGCAAATTAAAAGTTGAAGCTAAATCATTAAATTATCACCATCTTTGTGTTAGATTTATTTATAAAACACATTTAAACACTGCTTGTATCGTTACATTAAAAATAAAAACACACACATTCTCTGTCACAGCTAAGAAACAAGCAGCTTCAGCTGCCAGAGACACTGATATCACGTTTTCTCTCTTTGAAACAGAACAAATATGTTTTGACTTACCTGCTGATCTTCCTTCATTCACACGGTGGTGAAGCCCGTCATGTTTACATTTCATCTGCGTGGTTATCTCGTGTCGCGTCGTCACTTTTTAAAGCTTTTTTATCTTTGTGAAGCGTCAGGTGCTCCCACACGTTGTAGGACTTATTTACAGTTTTCTCTGCGTCGCGTCGGTCATTGTAAAATAGACTTTGAAAACAGTCTCTGCTCTGTTTCCTCCTCCCTCGCTCTGTTCAGAAGCCACACACGCGCAGGCGCAGCACGCTGACGCTGCAGTTTTTTTTTTTTTTTCAAACTTTATTCAGCCAGGCTCAGCCAGCTTTGACAAAAGCTTTACCGGTGAACAAAACAGCTCCGCGGCGCCGTGAAAGATGCATAATCGCGCGACACAACGAATCGATGATGAAATTCGTTGCCAACACTTTTAAAAATCGATTTTTATCGATTTTATCGATTCGTTGTTTCAGCCCTACTTTCTATGGAACCTTGGTTAAAAAACAGTTGGTTCTAGGAATGAACAAAAAAGCTTTCCGCTTTTCGTTAGACCCCAACGATAAACAGGTAATGACCGCCAAAGGGATCATTGACCTGAAACTAAACTGGAACCAACGAGAACTGGATCACCCGTTCCTCGTGGTCCCGAACTTACCACATGCAACCTACATAGGCTCCGACATTTTGGTAAGATTAGGTGTCCGAGTGGACATCAACAACAATGTACTATGGTCACTAGACACAGCCACGAAGGACTCTCCTGTGCTAACCACAGAGAACCTTAAGGCTGGACAGACCATACCAGAGGTCTGCCAGGTTGCTAACAGCCATAACACTGTGGTACCACCTCAGGTTATGAACAAGCCAGTGATGATTCACATCATGAAAGGACAAGCTATTAGCACAAAACAGGCATACTTTCAACCATCTCCTATGTTTTTCAACTTAGGACTGTCCATGGAGGCCACATGCCAAGTGACCCTCGACTGCAGAACCACGACTGTTGCTGTGTGCAACACAAGCACAGAAGAGGTGCTGATCCCAAAACACACACAGCTAGGATGGTTGATCTCTACTGATTTTCATGATTTTGAACTAAGCATTCCATTTCTGGGAGGACTCCCAGAAAACTTGATCCCAAGTCAACACACGGGGCAAGTCTTGTTCACAAAACCAACACAGGCCATAGCTCTTTTCTCCCCCACTGAGTCCGACCAGGACACTGTCCACAGGTTCGGTTTCAACAAAGGAGACAGTCTAGGCCCTCAAACTTACAGTGCACTACCTGTTGACAGGTTTTACGACACTGAAGGGGACTCACTGGAGCTCCCCAAAGAACAAGAACCCCTCTCAATTGCTTCACAGATTGACCAGGTGGTCGCCCAAGCCGACGCCCTGAAAACTGATGAAGAAAGGGACAAACTTCGCAAAGTTCTTCTAAAATATGAGAAATCATTCTCAACTGACTCGATGGATTGTGGGTTGACCACGCTCCACACAGTGAGCATCCCAACCCCGCCTAATGCTCCACCTGCATTTGTCAGACAATACAAGATTCCTCTGGCAGCACATCAACCTATCAGAGAAATCATTAATGACCTGTTAGAAAAAGGTATCATCCGATACTGTAACAGCACTTACTCTGCGCCTTTATGGCCGGTGTTAAAACCAAATGGTAAGTGGAGACTCACTATAGACTACAGAAAGCTAAACAAACAAGTCCCCTTATCAAGGTGGCCAATGACACAGCTCCAACAGGAACTGCCCAAGGTCACCAATGGTAAGTACTTTTCGACCCTCGACGTCGCCTCTGGTTTTTGGACCATCCCTGTGCGCGAAGATCAATACAAACTAGCTTTCACTTTTGGTGGCCGTCAATACACCTTTAACAGGTGTCCCTTTGGCTACGCTAACTCACCTGCAGAGTTCAACATCTTCTTGAACAAAGCATGTCCAGACGCCCACGAGCGTGGGACACTGATTTATGTGGACGATGTCCTTTTGAGGCAGCCAACACTGGACTCACATTTGGCTGAGATCGACCACGTTCTGAATCAGCTAACAACTGCTGGTGCTAAAATATCACTGTCGAAATGCCAGTGGTGCAGAACCAAGGTGGATTACGTTGGCCTACTTGTAGGTCCAGACGGAGTACAACCACAACTGACTCGCACCCAAGGCCTTGACAATCTCAAAGTCCCCACCAATCTCAAAGAACTACAAAGTTTTCTTGGCGTGTGTAACTACTCGAACCAGTTCATAGAGAACTATGCAGACCTTGCAAAGCCACTGACTGAACTCCTAAAGAAAGACGTTCCATTTGTCTGGACTGACAAACAGCAGCAGGCAATGGACGCTCTTATAAACAGGATCAAGTCAGCCCCATGTTTAGTCTACCCAGACTACAACAAAGAGTTTTACTTGGAAGTGGGCTTCTCAGCTCATTGCATAAGTGCAGGTCTGTACCAAATACACGACAGAGACAAACGTGTAGTAGCCTACGCCAGCAAAACGATGGCAGGCCCCGAGTTGAGATTCTCAGACTGTGAGAAAGCTTTACTGACCACAGTGTGGGCAGTAAAACATTTCTCCAGCTACATTGGTGGACAGAAAATCATTGTGGAAACACAACACCAGCCAGTGACTTTTCTAAATAGCGAACGCATCAGAGATGGTGTGGTAACAAACTCACGTGTTGCAACGTGGCTCATGGCGCTTCAAAGTTTTAACCTAGACATACGTTATGGTCAAAACAAGAAGTCACATCTGGGGACAGACTTGGCAATCTGCCAAAAGTGTACACAAGATGTACCAGCCACCCAGCCGCTGGTTGAGGTAAAACCCCAGTAACTGAAGACCCGAACCACCACTTCTTTGATGACAATATCTGCAAAGATATGACAACATTGTACGTGGATGGATCTTCATTCCTCCGCGACAAAATCTGTAGAGCAGGTGTTGGAGGGGTCCTCCTCCAAGACCAAGAACAGATTACTTTCAGCTACAAATTAGGCTCTCAGACTTCTCAGTACGCTGAGATTGCAGGAATCCTAATAGCTCTCCAGATGGTAGTAGCACGCTCCATCAAGACCCTAGTCATCTGCACTGACTCTAACTATGCTCGTTTGAGTTTCGCTTGTCACCTCGCTGTGTGGAAACAGAACGGTTTCCTAACAAGCGACAGAAAAGTGGTCAAACACAAAGAGCTTTTCATGGCATGTGATCACTTGGTGACATCACACGACTTACAGATCTACTGGAAGAAAGTTCCAGGACATTCTAGAGTCCCAGGCGATGACAAGCACTACAATGACATTGCAGATTCCTTAGCCAAAGAAGGAGCCGACGAAGGTCCTCTATGGTCCTTCGACTCCTCCTGGTTGATCAAGACTCTGTCAACACAACCTGCTGTTGAGGTTATGGCAGTCACACGTGCACAGGCCGCAGCCAGACCTGCTGACAACGCAGTCTCTGTACGACCTGCACTGACTGACCCAGACATCATCCAACTACAGAAGTCGGATCCTGCTATCAACTCCATGATACTGTACCTGACTGATCCAGACAAAAACACTCCGTCTAAAGACGAACTGGATTCCGATCCAGACCTTAAAGTCCTTTACCAGCTGCGCAAACAGCTAAAACTAATCAAGGGCATCCTAACTTTCGCTCATGGACCAACGTCCTCACCTGTGTTCGTGGTTCCCCATGACCAAAGGGGGGTGATGTTAGTTCATGCCCATGATCTCCCGTCCGCAGGACACAAAGGAGATAAAGCCACGCTGACGGCATTAAAACAAATTGCCTATTGGCCTGGAATGAAAAAGGATGTCAAGGACTACATTGAAGGGTGCGTGGTCTGTGGCCAGTTTCAGCCAACCAGACCACTTCACAGAGCACCACTGCAAAGCAGAGGCATTGCATTCCCATGGTCTGACCTCCAGATCGACTGGGTTGGACCACTCACTAAGAGCTCTAGAGGAAATAAATATTTTCTCACGGTAACCTGTGCATTTACCAAATGGGTAGAATGCCTACCAGCTCCTAACGACACAGCACAAACAACTGCTATGTTGTTAATGAATCATATATTCTCAAGGTTTGGACTTCCCCTTCGGGTGAACTCAGACCAAGGTACACACTTCACAGGTGAAGTGATGAAAGAACTGTGGAAGACGCTAGGCGTCAAGGCCAACTTTCATGTCGGCTACCACCCACAGGCTTCAGGCCAAGTAGAGAGAGCAAACAGAACTGTGGTGAGTATTTTGAAGAAATACGTGGCTGCAAACCACAAGGACTGGGATGTGAAACTCCCTCTGGTCCTCATGGCCATAAGAGCCACTCCACACACATCAACTGGCATCTCTCCCTTCGAGA
>JBBPBX010088928.1:0-14400 GCA_038048925.1 Garcialebias charrua
CAAAGCAAACCGCTGCCACATGTCCAAACTTTTGACATTTAAAACACCTCAACGGTGGAGGAACGTACGGTTTCACAACATAACTCATATAACCAATGAAGACTTTAAGGGGCAAGCATTTCCCTTCAAATTTAATCAACACCGACAGGCTGTCACAGCGTACACCATCTCTAGTCGTCCTCAAACGCTTAAATTCTTTTACCCCAGCACCATGCAAATTACCCTGTAATTCTTCAGTGGAGATACTCAAAGGGACCCCACCAATGACCCCTCTACACATCGTATCGCTGTCAAGCAGACTGCAACGAACCAACTTCCCGTCCATTTTGGTAATCTCAAGGGCCTTTTCCTGCTGTACACTGTCCCTGCACTGAACAATCAGCGCACCGCTTCGCAACACCTTGGCACCGTGGACCTCACCTATCAGGCTATGTAAAGTTTTGGTCAGTTTAACCGGGTTCCAGTCACCAAAAGAGACACCTTCATGAGTCAACTTAACAATAACTTTATGCCCATCAGTTCGTTTCTCAGGTACGACTACAGACTCCTCAGCAGTTTCAGAAGTTGAAATATCTCCCACAGAAGTCTGCGACTTCCGCTTCTTCCTGCCCTTTGAAGTGGCTACATCACTCCAAGTCACAGCATCTCCGACACCACTTTCTCCCATATCACCAGACTCACTACTCGAACTAAAATCAAACTCCGTAACCACCTGCCCATGCACAGCGCAGTCGCTGCCAACCGCCTTACCACTCCGTTGACTCAGCTCAGCTCCCTCACGGGAACCAGAACCAGAACAGCGTCCCGGAGGCGAACGACTCCGGCTCCGACCCATCACGGCCGCCGACCCCAACTCCCGCTTCTTCCTCATTCCACAACCATCCAGTGTACTCGTCCTCCTCTCTACATCACACTGCTCTCCCTCAAAGAGCGCGTCTGTGCGCAGCTGCAGGTAATCCTTCCCGCTGTGCAAGACTATCAGTCTTTCTGTTTTTTATATCTTTTGCAGGTTATTATATTATTTTTTTTTTGAAAATTTATTCATTTAATTTAAAAACATGACAATTATACATACAATACAATAACAAAAAGTAAATTAAATAAAATGAAAGGTGGCAGAAGAAGAACTAGTCTTATGAAAACTGCCCCTTTTTACTCAATTCTAATGTAAATCAAATTATATATATAAAATTTTATTTCAAAAAGAAAATAACAATCTAGCTAATTAAAAACATAAAAACTCAAACATCTTAATCAAATCAGACAACAACTTAAGTAGATATATGTATTAACGATTCCCATATTCTTCCAAGAAACTCGTCTTTATCAGTCTCTTAAATGTACACAGTGATCTGGCATTCTTAACAGTATCTTCCAAACCATTCCACAATCCTATTCCCTGAATTATTGTGGATCGTTCCTTCAAACTACTACTAAAATAAGGCTTCACAAACATCTCAATTCCTTTAAGAAAATATACACTCTCTCTTTTAACAAAATGTGTTTGAATATTGTCAGGCAACATGCCTTTATGTGCCTTATACATAAGCAACAAAATGTTATAATTAACCAAATCATAGAATAGTTATATTCTAATTGCGTCCATGTGGATGTAATAATTGTTAATCATGTGTGTTTGGTGTGAACAATAATGATTTTCACATCATGAACAGTTTCTCAGAATCACCTCTAGGTGTCGCCAATGGAACCAAAACCACAGAAACGTGCGTACGCCAGCCTTGGAGTTGCCGTGGAGCTGCGCACATTTCCACGTTCAGTTCTGTTTTGATACATACGGAGTTTTGCGTGGAAAATGGCGTACGCAAGGTTTTTGTGCGTACGCACCGTTGATACATGAGGCCCCAGGTAACCACACCTACATTTCTGGCACAACATAGCCATCTCCTGTGCAACCAATGTAACTACTAAAATAAATTAAATCACAGATTGAAACCGTAAATGAACAGAGTTAATGATGCAACAAAACACCTCCCACTTGACCTCCTGGTTTCTTGAACCCAAGGAGGTCACTTAGTATTGTTCCTTGTTTATGGAGCTTGCTGTTCTTCAACTGGGAGTAGGACCACAAGACGTCTAACATCTCGATGTAGGACAGTAGAAGGGATCTGAGATGATTTTTTGCACTTTTCTGTGAAGTTTTGCCTTTTACTGGTTTTGAGATTTGTACTGGGTAGCTTGGGAAAGTTCTCACATTTGCATCTCTCACTATGCCTTGCTTATCATAATTTACACTGACGATACGACCCAATTTATATTGGCCCCTCAGTGTGTTTTGATCTGCCAGCCATACCACATCTCCAATAGCAACATTTCGCTCCTTTGTGTGCCATTTACTTCTTATGAACAAGTTTGGACCTGCTAACTGAGACCATTTCTCCCAGAACTTTCTGACTTCTCTTTGGATGCTGTGGAGTCTTTTGTATGCATACCCTTCAAACTGAAAGTCTCCTGGATCTCCTTTTGGATTGGCTCGTCCAAGTAAAAGAGAGTTGGGACTGAGATACTCCACACAGTCATCTTGACTTTGTACTCTGGCATCTATTGGTCTCTCATTCACCAAATTTGCAGCCATGTAAAGAAATGTCTGAAATTCCCCCAAAGTAAAGACTCCATCTCCCCCTAGATTGTTTAAGGCTCTTTTTACAATCCGGACTGCAGCTTCTGCTGCTCCATTTCTATGAGGGGAGTCTGCAGGGTGGATCTTCCATGACCACTCAGTTCCATTTTGTGCAGCTTTACTTTGGACTTCAGCTTTTTCCAACTTTCCTAAGAATGCATACAGTTCTTCAAGTGCAGGCTTGGCTCCCACAAAATTTGAACCAGGGTCAGACCATATTTTCATGGGGTGTCCTCTGATTGAAGTGAATCTATGATATGCCAGGAGGAACCCTTCTGATGATTGGTCACTCACAACATCAGCATAAATGGCTCTTGAACTCATGCAGCAAAACACGATGCCCCAGACCTTTAGTTTGGTTCTTTTTTTCACTTCATCTTTCACCATGTAAGGCCCAAATAGGTCCACAGTTGTAAATTCAAATGGGTTTGCAGGGTTCACTCTCTCAGGTGGAAGATCACTCATTATCTGTCGGCATAGTTTTGCTTTGAGTTTTCTGCAGGTCACACAACTTTCAACCACTCTTTTTGCAAGTATGCGCCCTTTAATCACCCAGGCTTTTTTCCTCATTCTGAGAAGAGTTCCAGCTACATCTTCATGGTTTGTGATATGGGCTTCACGTGCTATCAGTGTAGATATCCAAGCATTATGTGGTACAAGTGGCACAGCAGTTTTGTTTTCTGTGAACATTTGAAACCTGCCTCCACAGACTAAAAGTCCAGAGCTTGGATTTCTGTACACCACTAGTCTGTTTAGAGTTGTTTCTGGAAATGTGTGTCCTTCTTGAGCTGCAAGGAAAAGATTTGTGAGTGCCTCTTCCCTCTCTTTAGCTGTCAACACAACATCTTTGTTCTTTTCTTCTTCTTTGGTCTTTTTCTTTACCTCCAACCATGTTTTGGCAGCACAGTAGATCCAGGCAATGACATTAATAAGCTTCTGCAGGCCACCAAACTTCTCCACCTTCAGCAGATTTCTGATTAGATAGAAAACAAGGTTTTTTCTCAGAGTGGCTTCTTTCTTTGTCTGATTGTGTAATACTCCTGTGAAAGCCTTCCTTTGAAGTTTGTTTATGCTTTCTTGAGCATGTTGTACAACTTCTGCTGCAGATTTCTTAGGCCACTCATTTTCTGGCCATCTCAGAAATTCTGGACCTTTTTGCCATGCAGAACCTTCTTTCAAATCTTTGATGGAGCCCCCTCGTGTTATAATATCAGCAATGTTATATTCCCCAGGAATCCACCACCAGTCTCCAACTGATCCAGCTTTTCGGATCTCTTCCACAAGGTTTGCAATGAAAGTCTGGTATCCATAGCTTTCTCTATGAATGGCTCCCAAGACTGTTTGACTATCTAAGAAATGGAACCATTTTTCCACTTCCAGTCTTCCATGCTTTTCAAAATATTTCTTTAGTCTAGTAGCAAAGACTGCTCCGCAGATTTCAGCTTTAACTGCTTCTCCCTTTTGATCCAGTGGGGTCAGCTTTGCCTTTGCTTCTACAAATCGGACATCAGTTCCTTTCTCTGTTTCCCATCTCAAATACATTACAGCCCCATAAGTTTTATCACTCCCATCAGAAAAGGTAATTCCCCATGGCTTGCCTTTCCAATCAGCTGGTGTCAGACTTCTTTGGAACTTAATTTCACTGAGCTCCACATATTCTTCAAACAGCTTAACAGCTTCTTCTCTGAGGTTATCTGAGAGGGGTTTGTCCCATGTTTCCTGAGTCATTTTTCCATTGCCAGTTTCTTGAAATGCCTTTCTGACAAGAATTGCTCCTTTTTGTTTGATAGGTGTTACTAAACCAATTGGATCATAAAGTCCAGCTACCTGGCTTAGCAGATGTCTTCTAGTCAATGGATTGGGTGTTCCAGGTCTGATCTCCTCCTTAAGAAGATTATTGCCTAGTCTCATCTTTTTCTTTTTCTTAGAGAAGTTGATTGAGGTTAGCATATATAACATGTCTTCCTCCACAAGATATCCAACACCCAATGCTTTGTTCTCTTCACCTCTCATCTGATTAGGGAGGATGATTGTTTTACTTCCTTTTACTTCTTTGTTTTGCAGAACTTCTCGGCCATCCTTTTTTTGCCTCCCACTTTGCTCAGACCACACCCATGGTTTAAGAAAGAAACCTCCAGCTTTCAAGATGGTTTCCACCTTTTGTGTGATTTTTAACAGTTCGTTTTGACTGTTGTGGGAGGTCAAAACATCATCAACATAAGTATCCTCTTCAAGAACTCTGCGTTCTTCCTTTAGGTGAGCAAAGATGGGCAGTCTTGCAGTTTCTCGCATGGCTAGTTGTGCGATGCATCCAGCTGGTCTGTCACCTATATTGACTCGTGTGATGGCATATTGCTTTATCTCTTCATTTGGATCATCTCTCCAAAGAAATCTATGAAGGTGCCTTTCACGTTCTTCTAGCCACACAGAATTATACATCTTTTTAATGTCACAAAGAACTACATGCACACCTTTTCTGAATCTTAATAGGACAGCTCTGATAAGGTTGAGAACATCTGGTCCTTTAAGAAGAAGATCATTCATGCTTAGCTCGTTGAATCTTTGGTTGCTGTTCCACACCAGACGTACTGGGGTTGTGACTGAGTGAGGGTTTGGAGCTACCAAGTGGCTTACATACCAGACTGGTCCTGTCCAACTTCTCCTGACCTCTTTTGTGAGCTCTACAGCAGCACAACGTTCGATCATTTCATGAACTTGAGCTTTGTAAGCAGTTTTCCACTCTGGATCTTTTTGCAACTGCCTCTCAGTCCTTAAAAATGTGGCTTCCACAGCTCTTTTGTTGTTAGACAGTGCAACTGGGTCCTCTTTCCATGGATATTTTGCATCCCAGTGGGGAGATGCTGTATGTTCATCACCTTGGACATAAGTGAGCCCTTCTTTGATGATTTCCAGATCTTTTTCCTCAGCCAGGGTCATCTCTTTTCCACCAGGCTGACAATTCCCACATCTGCATCCTCTACATTTTGGTTCGCAGGCTGCTCCAATGCTCTCCCATCTTCACCATTCAAGAAACTCACGGTTGGTTGCAGTTGCAAATTTAACATTTGCCGTTTGTTCACGTTGGACAAGAGATATTTTCACACTTGGTTTACTGATGATCTCTTGGTACTTCGTTCTCATTGATCTGGCAAAGTGAGTCTTTGACACATGTGCAGTTACTTCCACATTTTCAAAAAGATTAGGGTGAGCTCCTCCCATTGTCCATCCTAATGGGCTTTCCCCTAAAACAAGATCTCCAACAACTTTCACTCTTTGTGGAGCAAGTCGTTCCTCTCTGTGACTAATGAGAAGTTCTACTTCTTCAGGTCTCCTTAATTCCTCTTGCTTGACTTGTGGGAAGAATTTTTGTAAACTTTTAGCATCAATGCTTCTGTGCACTTTTGCAATTTCATCAAGTCCATAACAGAGCATTTGATGGGACCTTGTTTTACCTGTAGATGTCTTTATCCTGACTCTGAGAAGATATCTTTTGGTCTTCACCTCCAGAGTCATCCCACCCACACCATATAACACTAAGGTCACATTTTAACTCTGTAGGTTTAGTCTGTCAGCAGCTTTATGGGTGATATAATTTGTATCAGATGCAAGGTCCACCAAAGCTCCAACTGTTTGGCCTGCATTGGCAGTGCAGGGCCGGATTAACAACCCCAGGGGCCCCTGGGCACCGAAGCTCACAGGGCCCCCCCCCGTAACCTAACACCCATTTTACTATATATATATATATATATATTGTATTGACTACTACTATATACTACTGTATTGACTGTATTGTATATACTGTATAATACTACTGTATTGACATCATTCAGCAGCAAATCCCATCCATCCATCCATCCATCCTTCATCAGCAAATGATGTCAAACATGAACACTTCTGAAAGAGCAGCAGCTACTGCATTGACATCAATCAGCAGCAAACCAGTAGCAAATCACATCCATCAGAAACATGTTGCAACCATAGTGACACCAGTGCCTTGGTGTGCAGTCCATGCCCACGTGCATGAAAAACAAGTCCATGAGCTCTAAGAAAGCTCGAAGCAGCAGAAAAAGAAAAAGAATTCCCTTACTTTGATTGAAGTGTAGGTAGACAGTCTGTATGATGTTTTTCTCAAGTTCAAACCTGGATCACATGGAACTCAACCATGAATGATGGGGAGCATTTGAGGCCAGGTGTGAGTTCAGGTGTTCTGTTGGGGAGGTCAGCTGCATCCACTTCTCTGCTGTTCCCTGGGACTGCCACCTTTCTTTCTCCTGAGGTGAGACCACCTCACCTCAGGCTGTTTGCAGTCACACATTCCTCATACAGCTCATCCATACATGTTTAGCCTGCCAAAAGGTGTTAAAAAATTCATTAGTGACACATAGCCTAGGTTATGTAGTGATAAATAAATGGAAAAACGTGTATTGTTTATATTTATAAATTTAGCATTGTAGTATGTAAACTACATTTTGAAATGTATTTATTAATTACCTATATGAACTGTGATTTTTTTAAAGATGGACAAGGTTGTATGTTTGCATAGTGTAAAGTAAATGTATTTATTTTTATTTTATTTATTAAAATTCATTCATTTCACTAAAACAAAGTCAACAACTCAATAAAAAATAAAAAACATACATTCAAAATAAAATGAAAGGCAGCAGATGAAGAATAATCTTATAATCTCTGCCCCTTTTTTACCCAAATAAACTCACAACAATGATTTATCAAAGAACAAAATTAATTGCATCACCAAATGTAAGATTACATCATCTTAAACAACTCAAATAAATTCTTATGTTATTTTTCATATTCCTTCAAAAAAAATCACTTTTAGCAATCTCTTAAATTCACAATTATGTACTTATTTGTACGTGTCAGTTGTACACTTTTGTTTATAACTATCAATAATTAAACATGGTTCACAACTACACTGGAAATTATTGAATTTTTACCTGCCAACCAGGTGAAGACTTTCAGTGATCTTCTCCACTTCTTCTTCAAGGGTTCTCCTGGTTTTGTTACATTTATTATCCGTCCGTCCATCCATTATCTTTACCTGCTTTCTCCTGTGCCCATGTCCAGCACGAAGTTTCTGCCCTGGTGCATGGTTCTGGTGGTCCAGAGCGCCGGAGCTCCGGCGCGCGCCGGGGGCCGTTCTGGATCGTGTACCCAGGCAGGGAGCCTCTTGGTGGGGCTTCAAAGCAGCATGGCCGGCCTGGTTCTCAGTTGAGCTCCGGCGCGCGCCGGGGGCCGTTCTGGATCGTGTACCCAGGCAGGGAGCCTCTTGGTGGGGCTTCAAAGCAGCATGGCCGGCCTGGTTCTCAGTTGAGCTCCGGCGCGCGCCGGGGGCCGTTCTGGATCGTGTACCCAGGCAGGGAGCCTCTTGGTGGGGCTTCAAAGCAGCATGGCCGGCCTGGTTCTCAGTTGAGCTCCGGCGCGCGCCGGGGGACCTTCGGACGGATTTATCTCGGAAACAATGCTTCGTCTGGCGGCCTCGTAGCTGCCGTGTCTTCCGTAAACTGCCAAGACTGGACCAATGAGATGAGCCGGATTCTGTAGTTTCAATCACGTGTGTAAAAGGGCTGTCAGCTCATTGGTCACAGAGCTTCTTCTTCTTCTATTGTTTATTGGCGGTTGGCGAACTTATTTTAAGCACATTACCGCCACCAACCGGACTGAGTGTGTGCATTGCCGTCTGCTCCCAATCATACACGTCATGTCAACAAACTAAAAGACACTTATGAGTTGTTTTTGAAAAACAACTTTTTATTTTATTTGGGTTGGATAATAAGGAAAATTGAGGACAAAGCATTGTTTTATCTACGTCTAGCGACAATAAAAAAATAAAATAAAAAATAAAAAATTTCTGCCAGGCTGAACTGCTCACTCCTGGCCAGCAGAGGGCCCCCTTGAGCTGTCTGGCCCCTGGGCACCCGCCCGGTGTGCCCGTATTATAGATCCGGCCCTGGCAGTGACCTCCATTAGCATTAGAATGACAGGGAGCTCACAAAGTCCATATTTTTCTAAGAGCTCAGAACCGTTGTCATCAGTCTTAGTCACTTTTGAATTGTTGTTAGTAAATGCTTTTCTGCATTTGTCTGCCATCTCTGGAGTTAGCTCTGACAAGAAGTCCTCCTGTTCCTCCATCAGTCTGCTTTTATTTCCACAAATCCTTCCAGCCCCATCATCCTTGGTTTTCTCTCTGATGCTCTCCTTTGGGCAGAGGAAATAATGATGTTTGGAAGGGCCTTCCTTTTTACAATCTTTATTTCTGCATAGGTAAGTATCTCCACAGTCAAGATCATCGTGATGAAATCCAAGGCATTTCTTGCAAGCTCCAATCCTTTTTAAAGTAGCCTTTTTCTCATGAAGACTCATCCCTTTAAACTTTTTACAGAAGAAATTTTTGTTGTAATGTTTTTCATGCCCACATACAGCACATACACCTTGCAGTTTTTTCTTGGTAGTGCTTGTTGAAGCATATTTTCTCTCAGGCCTCCTTCCTGGACCCTGGTGCATTTTTTCTATCTCTCCCCACTTTTCAGTTGTTCAAGTCTTTCAAGAACTCCTTCTTGCTTTTTAAGGAACTTCAGAAGCTCATCAAAGTGACTTTCTGGAGTTACTCGGTTGTGTGGTTCCAACATGAAGACCAGCCAATCTCTTTTAACAAAATCAGGCAGTTTGCTTTCTATTGTTTTGATCACTAGTGGGTTCTTTATTGCACCTGAGTTCCCCAGTTCTGTCAGATCCTTCAATGCTTTTTCTACAGTCTGTATCAGGTCAATGACTCTTCTTGGCTGATTTCCTCTCAAAGGAGGAATTTTCTCTAACTCTTCTAAGATCTCTATGGCAACTGTTGACTTATTTCCACATCTATTTTCTAGAACTCTGAAAATCTCATCACCTGTGCTGTATGTTGACAGTCTGAGACCTTTCAATAATCCCTCATCAATACTGTTTAGCAGTTGAACCTTTTTAACCTCAGCAGATCCAGATGGCTCACCTTGTTTTTGGAAGTTTTCCCAATCCTTCCTCCATCTGTGATATTCCCTCTTATTGCCGCTGAAAATAGGAAGTGCTATTGGTTTTATCTTCACAATAGGTGAGGCTGTCTGCTGTGGTCTACTTGTCGCACTAGCAGTTCCTGAAACAAGTCTTTCTTCTGCAATCCGCCTTGCAGTGACAAATTCAGGCTTTTGCAGCTCCAACCTGCTGCTAAACACTTTCAGGTCTTTCATTCTTTTGTCAAAATCTCTCCTTTCACTCCCAGGGATCCACCGCTCCCATGCAGACATGACTCTGATAGCCTCCTTCAGTCTCTCAGCTGAAAGGTTGAGATACACCTCGTAGGCCTCAAGGTTAGTACTCTCCACAGATAAGTTGCCTGCTGCTTCAGTACTGTTTTCTGCTTTGAGGATCGCTCCTGAGTTCTTCTTGACCATATCTAGACCACAAGTTATCTTGGATTAAGTCTCTGACCTCTTTAAATCTTGTTTCAGCCTCATTTGTTGTCTTTATGATGTCCGACTCCTGCTGCTTGTCCAGACTTACTTCTTCTTCATCTTCCTCCTTTGAGGCCTCAGCCAACAGACCATTTTTGTAGTTATCATTGGCTACTAGAAGTGTTCTGAGAGTTTGTTGAACTCATCTCTCAGTTCTGCTTTTACCATAAGTTCTGCCTCTTTGCAAAGAAAGTTTGCTTGTCTTGTGAAGCTGCTTTTTACAGTGGTTCTTTCCTTCTTGAGTTGTTGAACAGTCTTCTCCAGGGCTTCTGCCATACTGACTTCACAACTCTTCACCTCTCTGCGTCACCAGCACTTAAGACTTCCAAGGCCGTTTATCCTCCAGTCCAGGCTGTACGCTTGGTTTTCAACTGTCGAGCTATTTTCTTTGCCTGAACTCGAAAAAAGGCTTTGGCACCAACAGAGGACGCTGGACAACTCCACTCATTTAGTCTTTTCTTTTATTTCTCTGATGCTCCATGAGTAATATACGGTGGCCCTGAGGTGCAAAACACATTAACAAATAAGGCTAAACACTTTAACAAATAGTTCTGAAACAAATTAACAAATTCTGAAACACTTTAACAAATTCTGAAACAAATTAACAAATTCTGAAACAAATTAACATTTTCTGAAACACTTTAACAAATTCTGAAACAAATTAACATTTTCTGAAACACTTTAACAAATTCTGAAACAAATTAACATTTTCTGAAACAAATTAACATTTTCTGAAACACTTTAACAAATTCTGAAACACTTTAACATTTTCTGAAACAAATTAACATTTTCTGAAACAAATTAACATTTTCTGAAACACTTTAACATTTTCTGAAACAAATTAACATTTTCTGAAACAAATTAACATTTTCTGAAACACTTTAACAAATTCTGAAACACTTTAACATTTTCTGAAACAAATTAACATTTTCTGAAACAAATTAACATTTTCTGAAACACTTTAACAAATTCTGAAACACTTTAACATTTTCTGAAACAAATTAACATTTTCTGAAACAAATTAACATTTTCTGAAACACTTTAGCAAACGAGAGAATCACACGGAAAGGGAATGTCCTAACGAGGCTGACCCGGAAGTGATGACCCGGAAGCGGTCATTTTGACCCAAGATGGACGACAGTCGAGTCACGTTTTGCCCGTTCTGTGGGACACCTATAAGTTTATTAAGCTGTTTTGTTTTTTGTGCGGTCGATCCTTGGAGTTTTTAAATGGCACAGAGCAGATGGATGCAGGAGAGGGGACATCTCAACAACCGGACAATGCTAAACAAAGTACCGTAAGTGCAGCGTAATGTTAGCATTTTTAATTAGCCTGTGAATAAAACATATTAGCGCTATTGGTTACCTCATTTTGATTTTTGAGACCGACCTTTTTTAATTTCAGCAGAACAACCTGGCCCATCATATAAATGTTTCAAAGAGTACCGAAGCTCCAAGTCCAAAGAGCTTCAGGATTTTAACTACGGTCCGAGAGGAAAACATAAAGGAAAAAACGTGCAGGTAAGCTGTACTGACCTGACTCGCTGACTGTGAAACTGTACTAGCACAAGCACAAATTAGACCATAGAGAAACACATATGTATGTATCGTGTTTATTTATTGATTTTTTTCTACCTCTTATACGTTAAATTGCTCTCATCTTTGTCACAGATAAACATTGGATTGATGGTGCCAAGTGGGACTGATTTAAACCTCTAAGAGGGAAAATGGTCCTGTTATTTGTAGACCCAGAGGTAGGAGCACCCGAGATACTGCAACAAGGTGTCCAGAAAATGAGAAGGTTTAACAAGGACATACAAGAAGGACCGTACATCCTGTTGTATCCAGACTGCTCAGAGGAAGTCACTGTGCCTGGATCAGAAAGACCATTCAAACTGGCTCATTATAAAAGGGAACCAGGAAGGCAATATTCCAGAATTACATTGTTTATTTGCCGTAAAACACATTTTAAATGAGGTGAGTGGATGTAAACATTAAATAAAGTATTTTAACTTGTTTCAATCTACTGAAAGACGCCTCCACAGTATCTATATGATCAGTTATTTATTTTTACAGAAGTGGATGATGCCTCAGATTCCTATCCTGAAATTGTCATCACATCAAGGAGGCTGAGTTCAATCAAGCAGACACAGTGGTATATCAAACATTCACAAAACATACATTTTTTTATTTTTGGGGGTGGATTACTGCACTTGTAATTTACTTTTTGTGTTGTATTTTGTTCAGTATTTTGTGCAGACAGTTTCAATTGAAATAACAGAAGGATTTTTTTTATATATGTTTGAGACAAGAAAGTTCATATATGTTTGAGACTTAATAATACCTTACTAACTAAAGTAACTTAAACAAAATTGACTCTTGTTGTTTATTTTAGTTTGTAACTTATCAAATATGAAACCAAAGCAGTTTGCCAGGGCTAAATGTTTTTAGTTTATTTTAGAGAGAGAGAGAAAAAGATCATCATTCCGCTGCAGACGAGGGAGGGATGGGGGCGACGTGAAGAAGTGCCTGTGCAGATTACTTCTACTAGCATATTTAGCTAGTTTATACCAGCACATTACGGTGAAGCAATGAATAACCCGAAAACAACCTGAAAAGCTCTGAGGTTTAGTATACAGTACTAACGTTGGGCACGTTTTATTAAAAGAGGTGGAACACAATCTTATTTATCTTAAATTAGCACAGACAGATACCCTGATGCATGCTCAATAATCCAGGTAGAAAAAAAAAAAAAAAGCTAAGTCTGGTCCTCTGGACATTCAAAAAACAACACAAAGCAACAAAAAAAAAAACTGTAGAAACGTTTCGTCTTTCGTCCGGAAGTCTTTCGGACGAAAGACGAAACGTTTCAACAGTTTTTGTTGTTGTTGTTGCTTTGTTTTGTTTTTTGAATGTCCAGAGGACCAGACTTAGCTTTTTTAGATAGCACAGACAGAGCTCAGCCAAAGCCTTAAAGTCCTCTATCACCAAGCCTGGCTGTTAGTTTAAACATCAGGTGTAATACAAGCAGGTCATGCAGCCACACTGCTGCAATACTGTGGAATAAATGCTGATACTAATTGTTTTATTTTTATTAGTTAATTTAATTGTGTTTTGCAATGATAGGATGCACCTACTGTATTTAGTTTGTAATAAGCCTGGATGGTATTTTGGACTCTGTGCAGCTCCTAGAGATTAAATGTCCTCTAAATAGCTCCATGTCATTTGCACAGTTTCGGTGTTGGCCAAATTGTGACATCAGATGCTTAGAAGATGAGAAGTACCGGTACCTCATTCTAACCAATGGGCAAAGTGGATTCTATGTCCAGGTGAGTAAATGTTGCAATTTTCAGTATATGTACTTATGTGACAGGTACTTGTAAACCTTCATTAAAACATATTGTACATTTATTCTTCCAGATTCAGCTGACAGTGACGTGCCTGGAGCTGCAGAGCTGCACGCTGGTTATATGGACACCAACAGAACACCTGGAGTTGGACTTTTCTTTTTTACAAATACTTTACAGATAAACAGATGAAACACTTCCATAACTTTTACTTTTCAAACATGTTTCCAACATTGATAGATGAATTTTTTTGCAAATAAGATTCAGCTCTGCCACAAATACCTTGAGCTAAAATGCAGTAAGCACATAAATATTCATACCGTACACAACACATCATATGAAGCTGCTTTGGAGAAAATACCAGTCTTAATAGTTGTTTATTAGTTTTTAGTTTTATTAAAAAAATTAAACTCCAAGGCATAATATCACCTTCAGACATATTAACTCCATCCATCCATCATCTTCCTCCTGGTTTTACGTCATGTCACAGGGGCAGCAGCTTGAGCAGGGAGTGTCCAGACAGCAACTTCCATCTCTTCTGGGAGGACTCTTACAGACTTCCCAGACCACTCCAGCATGTCCTGGGTCTTCCCTGGGGTCTCCTCCCAGTCTACATGTTAACATACAATAAAATGTACAGACAAAAATAAAAACATTATTTTGCAACTAACATATTTGTTTCAGTTTTACCTCGTTTGTCTTTACAAAACAATCAATGAAAGTGATGTGAAAGCTTGTTAAAGTGTAATAACAAATAGCTTTTCAGTTTTCATTTTTTGACATCGTGATGTTTTCAACAGCTGTGCTACATCATCCATTACAAAGCTCTGTCTTAGTTTTGTCAAAGTCATTACAACTTGATCTACAACAGGCAGACAATGAAACAGGAGCAAATTGTTGTAAGCAGGAAA
>JBBPBX010088929.1:0-14400 GCA_038048925.1 Garcialebias charrua
AATGAAGAAGGGGAAGGCAGTAGGACCTGATGACATACCAGTGGAGGTTTGGAAATGTCTTGGAGAGATGGCAGTGAGGTTTTTGACTCAAATATTTAATGGAATATTTGAGGGTGAGAAAATGCCTGAAGAATGGAGAAGAAGTGTGCTGGTTCCCATTTTTAAGAACAAGGGTGATGTACAGAGTTGTAGCAACTACAGGGGAATTAAGTTGATGAGCCACACAATGAAGATCTGGGAGAGAGTTGTGGAAGGAAGGCTTAGACAAGAGGTGACTATCTGTGAGCAGCAGTATGGTTTCATGCCAAGAAAGAGCACCACAGATGCCATCTTTGCTTTGAGGATGTTGATAGAGAAGTACAGAGAGGGTCAGAAAGAACTCCATTGTGTGTTTGTGGATTTAGAAAAAGCATATGACAGGGTACCAAGAGAAGAGGTGTGGTATTGCATGAGGAAATCTGGAGTGGCAGAAAAGTATGTTAGACTGGTACAGGACATGTATGAAGACAGCAGGACAGTGGTGAGATGTGCTGTGGGAGTGACAGATAGCTTCAAGGTGGAGGTGGGATTGCATCAAGGATCGGCTCTGAGCCCCTTCTTGTTTGCTCTGGTGATGGACCGACTAACAGATGAGGTCAGGCAGGAATCCCCATGGACTATGATGTTTGCAGATGACATTGTGATCTGTGGTGAGAACAGGGAACAAGTGGAAGAGAACTTGGAGAGGTGGAGGTATGCTCTTGAAAGAAGAGGAATGAAAGTCAGTCGTAGTAAGACAGAGTACATGTGTGTGAATGAGAGGGAGGCCAGTGGAACAGTGAGGCTACAAGGAGCAGAGGTCACAAAGGTGCAGGACTTCAAGTACTTGGGGTCCACTGTCCAGGAAAATGGGGAATGTGGTAAAGAGGTGAAAAAGAGAGTCCAGGCAGGATGGAGTGGATGGAGAAAAGTTTCAGGAGTGATTTGTGACAAAAAGGTGTCAGCAAAGGTCAAAGGAAAAGTTTACAAGACAGTGGTGAGACCAGCTATGTTGTATGGTCTGGAGACAGTGGCATTGACAAAAAGACAGGAGAAAGAACTGGAAGTGGCAGAAATGAAGATGCTGAGGTTCTCCTTAGGAGTGACAAGGATGGATAAGATCAGGAATGAGATCATCAGAGGTACAGCACATGTTAAACAACTGGGAGATAAAGTTAGGGAGGCCAGACTGAGATGGTTTGGACATGTCCAGAGGAGGGACAGTGGGTATATTGGTAGAAGGATGTTAGAAATGCAGCTGCCAGGAAAAAGACAAAGAGGGAGACCAAAGAGGAGATATATGGATGCAGTTAGAGAGGACATGAAGGTAGTTGGAGTGAGGACAGAGGATGCAGAGGACAGAGTGAGGTGGAGGAGGATGACTCACTGTGGCGACCCCTGAAAAGGGAAAAGCCGAAAGAAGAAGAAGAAGAAGATTGTAATTAAAAAGATAAATTAATTTACATTTCTGGAAATGTTTGAATTATCAGAATAATCCAGGTGTCAAAATGAAGCTTAAAAAAAACATGAATCTGAAAATGTGCTTATACAGTATTGTAGGAGGTGGTGAAGAGACGACACAGGGGACAGGATACAGTTCTTCACTTTTAATCAACTCCTACTAAACTGGCGGGTAAACCACCCAACACCGCCTTATATACCTCCGGTCCTCTGGACCTTTCACAATAAAAGCATCCTGTAACACATTCGGTCCACTGGGTGTGAGTAGAGCCCCCTAGTGGTCCACCACACACGCCCCCCCAGAACACCCAGTAAGGTCCATCACTAGTCCCGCATTTTAGGTTTGATTAAACGACCAGAACGGCTGAACCTGGGCCCTGCAGAACCAGTCTGATGAAGCGGAGGGCTCCGAGGAGGGCCTGCAGAAGATTCGGGCTCCAATGGACGTTGAGAGTCTCTGGCAGGGGGACAGCAGTCCGTTAACAATGTGGATGGAGGTCTGCCCCTGCGAGGAGCCTGGGCCGTAACAACCTGATCATCTGACATAACATGAGCTGGTTTAAGCCTATCGATACAGACAGTCTCAGTACGACCCCCTAAATCTAAAAGGAAATGTTTTGGACCTGGTTGAAGAACCCGAAACGGTCCATCATACAAAGGCTGTAGTGGTGTCCTGTGTGCATTGTGTTTGACAAAAACAAATTTAGAGGACTCCAGACTCTTAGGGACAAATGACTGCGGTAAACAATGGTGTACCGGGCCAGGGACACGAAAAGGGGCCTCCTGAGGTGAAAAATGGAGCAACGGTGGAGCAAACTGTGGTGAGGGTACCTCAGGTAAAAACTCACCGGGGACGCGCACAGGTTGACCGAAAACCAGTTCAGCCGGGGAAGAGCTCAGGTCCTCTTTGGTTGCGGTACGTAAACCCAACAAAACCCAGGGAAGACGGTCAATCCAGTTGTCACCGGTCAATGCAGCACGCAGTGCAGCTTTCAATGATCTGTGAAACCGTTCACACAAACCATTAGCTTGGGGGTTGTAAGCGGTGGTCCTGTGAACGTTAGTCCCCAGACTCTTGGCCATGGTAGACCAAAGTTCAGAAACAAACTGCGGGCCCCGGTCTGATGTAATGTCTGAAGGGGGGCCGAAACGCGCCACCCAGGTAGACAAAAATGCCCGGGCCACCACTGCAGATGTCGTGGATGTCAAAGGAACCACCTCAGGCCACCTGGTGGTCCGGTCTATCATAGTCAGCAGATGAGTAAAACCTTGTGATGGAGGCAGAGGGCCCACCAGGTCTACGTGCACATGATCAAACCGCCGACCTGGGATGGAGAAGGGTTCCAAAGGTGCTTTGGTGTGCCTGTTAACCTTAGCGCGCTGGCATGGGACACACGCTGCTGCCCACTCCTTAACTGCTTTACGCAGACCGGGCCAAACAAACTTTGAACTGACCAGTTTCACCGAGGCTCTAACACCTGGATGAGAAAGGGAATGTAAGGAGTCAAAAACGCGGCGTCGCCATGAAACTGGAACCAGGGGGCGGGGCCTGCCAGTAGAAACATCACAGAGCAGGAGGGGACCTCCGTCATTCACCTGCCGTTCCTCCAACTCGAGGCCCGTGGGCCCGGACTGGAGCTCGAGTATTTCTGCGTCGCTACGTTGGTCCGCAGCCATAGCAGAAAAATCGATGCCAACGTGTACGGGAGAGATCAGCACCCGGGAGAGACAGTCGGCCACCACGTTGGATTTTCCAGCCACATGCTGAATGTCTGTAGTAAATTCAGACACCGCTGCGAGGTGGCGTTGCTGGCGAGCAGACCAGGGGTCAGAAATTTTTGACATCGCAAACACCAAGGGTTTGTGGTCAACATATGCAGTGAACCGGCGGCCCTCCAGGAAAAACCTGAAATGGCGTGTGGCCAGGTAAAGCGCCAGCAACTCTCTGTCAAAAACACTGTATTTCAGCTCATTGTCCCGCAGCGTACGGCTGAAAAATGCAAGCGGCTGCCAAACCCCGGAAACCTGCTGTTCTAACACAGCCCCCACCGCAACATCAGATGCGTCGGTTGTTAAAGCTATTTGCGCCGCTGGGGATGGATGGGCCAAAAGGGCAGCAGTGGCCAGTGCAGCTTTAGCATCACCAAATGCCTGTAGGCGTTCTGGTGTCCAGTCCACGCTGTCGTTGGGCTTTTTCTTTTTCAGCGCTCCATAGAGCGGACGCAGCAGTTGTGCTGCCCTGGGGAGGAAACGGTTATAGAAGTTAACCATTCCCAAAAATTCTTGTAGCGCTTTAACAGACTGGGGCTGTGGGAAATCTGACACCGCCTGCACTTTGTTTGGTAACGGGACGGCACCACTTGCAGAAATGCGGTGGCCCAAAAAGTCAATGACTGGCAGCCCAAACTGGCATTTCGCTGTATTTACAATCAGGCCATGTGCTGCCAGGCGCTGAAAAACCTCACGGAGGTGGGACAAGTGCTGCTCAGCCGAGCTGCTAGCCACCAGGACGTCATCCAGGTACACAAATACGAAGGACAGACCCCTTAGGACTGAATCCATCAACCGCTGAAATGTTTGTGCTGCACCTTTAAGACCAAAAGGCATGCGCAAAAACTCAAAAAGGCCGAAAGGCGTGATAACAGCGGTCTTAGGGACATCCTCCACATGCACAGGAACCTGGTGGTACCCCCGTACTAAATCTACTTTAGAAAAAATGGAGGTCCCAGCCAGGTGCACTGAAAAATCCTGGATGTGGGGGATGGGATAACGATCGTTCTCTGTGATGTTATTAAGGCGGCGGAAATCCCCACATGGACGCCATTTGCCATCTGCCTTGGGCACCATGTGCAGGGGGGAGGCCCACAGACTGTTTGAGCGCTACACGATGCCTAAACGCTCCATGTTAGCAAACTCTTCCTGTGCTATTGCTAGCTTAGTAGCATCGAAAAAACAAAAACTCAGGACAATGTTAGTTTTACTATTTTATGCTTATGTCTATTATTATATGTTTCAGTGTTTCAATGTTTAGATGTTTACTGTTGCACTGAGGGACTGAGAGAAACGCAATTTCGGTCCTGTGTATGTCCTGTACAGTACATATTGCAGATCTGACAATAAAGTTGACTTTGACTTTTGACTTGACTTTGATCGAGGCGGCGTGCACGTGCGAACACCGGGGGGCCCGTTGTGGGAATATAATGTTCGACCCCATGTTTTGTGTTTGTGTTTGCAAAATCAGGAACAGTCAGCGAGGGGAATTCAGACAATAAACGCTGAAACACATTACCCGAAGCTAAAAAGTTAGCATGCATTAAAGGCCCAGCTCCTCGCGTCTCACAAGGCAGTGACGAAAAAGACACAGCGTCGATCAAACGTCTGTTAGCTAAATCAACCAGGAGCCCGTGAGCACAAAGAAAATCAGCCCCTAAAATAGGGACTGAGCTAGCAGCTACCACAAAGTTCCACTGGAAGTCCCGTTCATGGAAACGAACAGTCACCAACCTTTCGCCAAACGTCTTGATGGGATAGCCGTTAGCCGCGGTTAGCTGCGGCCCGCAGCCTTCTGCTAACCTGTCGGAGCCAGTCGGGGGAACGAGGCTCTTCTGCGAGCCGGAGTCCACCAGGAACCGCCTCCCCGACCTCGAGTCTTCAATGAAAAGCAGCCTTTCCTTGTCGCCAACGGCCGCGACTGCTAGCGGGCGCTGGCGCTGTCGTTTCCCTGCGGCTTGAAACTGCACGGTGGGACGCACCGTCGTGCTTTGGCGCCAAAACGCTGGTGGAAGAAACAAAAGGCAGCTCCTGACCGCCTGCGGGCGACCCCCGCTACGACCACTGGCTCGTCCGGCGCTGAGGGCGATGCTTGAAGCTCGGGCGCCGCTGGAGATCCGGGGACCGCCGCTTGGACCGCGAACGTCCTCGCAGCCAGCAGGATGCGGTCGGCTTCGCGGGCCAGCGAGCGGTAATCCTTCTGCTGCAGAAACGGGGAGTTGGCCAGGGCAGTGCGCACTGGAGCCGGGAGCCGGCGGAGGAAGAGGTGGAGAAAGAGAAACTCACAGTCAGCTGAACCCCTCAACGACAACATTCCTTCCATGAGCTCAAGAGCTGTGCCATCGCCCAAATCGGAGAGGGAAAACAGTTTCTCGGCGCGCTCCGCGTCCGAGAGCGTGTAACGCTGCAGAAGGAGCTCCTTGAGGGCGTCGTATTTTCCTTGTGCAGGAGGGTCTTCGAGCAGGCTCATTACCCGCTGGGTGGACAATGGGTCCAGTGAAGCGACCACATGGTGGTATTTGGTGTCGTCTGCAGAGATCCCGCGAAGAGCGAACTGTGATTCGACGTGGGCGAACCACGACCGAGGTGCGTGCAGCCAGAAGTCCGGGATTTTAACGGCCACCGCAAAAGCGAGCGGGGCCGCCGGTGGAGGTTCCACAGCAGCGGACAGCTGAAGAGAGCTGGCTTGACCTTCGGATGTCGTCATTTCAATTCACAAGGGTCACCAGTGTAGGAGGTGGTGAAGAGATGACACAGGAGACGGGATACACTTCACTTTTAATCAACTCGTACTAAACTGGCGGGAAAACCACCCAACACCGCCTTATATACCAACACAACATCCGGTCCTCTGGACCTTTCACAATAAAAGCATCCTGTAACACATTCGGTCCACTGGGTGTGAGTAGAGCCCCCTAGTGGTCCACCACAGTATAACCAAATTTGACTTAATCCTCTGTTTGATTAGATGTGTTACATACGGTCATGCCATCACATGAAGTTGCATTAAGGGACAAAAGTAGTACCTTACAAAGATGCACAACACCAAAATAAAGTAGGATAAACTCACTCTTAGAACTGGACAGGAGAGAGCTTCTTCCTGAGGGCTTTGGGGGCGGGGCTTGTTTTTCCTGAAACACATAGACATCTTTCTGTTGGCATGATGAATCATAATGTTAATATTCAGATTGTGGAAGATAAACAAAACAAAAACAAGACAAAATAAATACAAAACTAAATTCACCCAACTCCTTGTCAGTTGTACCCGAGTCGGTGCTGGTAGTCTCATCTGTAGACTGGTCCAGAATGATTGTTAAGTCCCTCGAAATGGCTTCATCTGTGTCATTGGGCTCATCAAGACGACGTCTCTTTGAAGAGCTGCAAAGATGAGCCAATAAATCAATTCCAACAAATGCTTGCCAACATCATATGTTATTAAGTCTACTAAAGCTATGACATATTTGTTATTGAGGAAATGAATCGTTAGTTGCAGCTTTACCACTTTGATTGTCTCCCACTCAAGAGATGTTTTTTAGGGGACCTCACATTCTGCAATCTGTGGTTTAGTTGCGCAAACACAGTGACCTTAAGAACACATTACCGGTAATTACATTTTTTAAATCCTCAATAAAAATGTGCAAAATAAAAAAACTTTGGTCATTAACTGGATGCATTTCACTTACCCATGAATTCTTCAGACCTTGGTCCTATAGCATGGGGTAATAATACAGCACTATCCTTTTAGCCATTGCTGTGATTTCAGGTTTTTATGGGTATCTATGTGATACAATAAAGAAACCTTAATAATAATAATACCATTAAACTATGCACACATTGTACACAGTACTAGCTTTTTCTTAATTGCACTGGCCACAACAAAGCATTTTTTTAAACATTAATATTGTTTTAAACCAGTAAAATTGTTTAGTTTATAAATTTTGAAAATTTAGAAGTTTCTTAGATATCTGAAATTTGATATTTCAATCAAATTTAGATTCACATCTGCAGCTAACAACTGAACACATTTTTGTTGCTGTCTCAAAGTAGCTGTACATGAATGGATGGGAGACATGCATTTAGAGACAAACCAGCAATAACAATTACCGGTAGTGTAGGAGGTGGTGAAGAGACGACACAGGAGACGGGATGCAGTTCTTCACTTTAATCAACTCCTACTACAAACTGGCGGGAAACCACCCAACACCGCCTTATATACAAGCACAACATCCGGTCCTCTGGACCTTTCACAATAAAAGCATCCTGTAATACATTCGGTCCACTGGGTGTGAGTAGAGCCCCCTAGTGGTCCACCACACACGCCCCCCCAGAACACCCAGTAAGGTCCATCACTAGTCCCGCATTTTAGGTTTGATTAAACGACCAGAACGGCTGAACCTGGGCCCTGCAGAACCAGTCTGATGAAGCGGAGGGCTCCGAGGAGGGCCTGCAGAAGATTCGGGCTCCAATGGACGTTGAGAGTCTCTGGCAGGGGGACAGCAGTCCGTTAACAATGTGGATGGAGGTCTGCCCCTGCGAGGAGCCTGGGCCGTAACAACCTGATCATCTGACATAACATGAGCTGGTTTAAGCCTATCGATACAGACAGTCTCAGTACGACCCCCTAAATCTAAAAGGAAATGTTTTGGACCTGGTTGAAGAACCCGAAACGGTCCATCATACAAAGGCTGTAGTGGTGTCCTGTGTGCATTGTGTTTGACAAAAACAAATTTAGAGGACTCCAGACTCTTAGGGACAAATGACTGCGGTAAACAATGATGTACCGGGCCAGGGACACGAAAAGGGGCCTCCTGAGGTGAAAAATGGAGCAACGGTGGAGCAAACTGTGGTGAGGGTACCTCAGGTAAAAACTCACCGGGGACGCGCACAGGTTGACCGAAAACCAGTTCAGCCGGGGAAGAGCTCAGGTCCTCTTTGGTTGCGGTACGTAAACCCAACAAAACCCAGGGAAGACGGTCAATCCAGTTGTCACCGGTCAATGCAGCACGCAGTGCAGCTTTCAATGATCTGTGAAACCGTTCACACAAACCATTAGCTTGGGGGTTGTAAGCGGTGGTCCTGTGAACGTTAGTCCCCAGACTCTTGGCCATGGTAGACCAAAGTTCAGAAACAAACTGCGGGCCCCGGTCTGATGTAATGTCTGAAGGGGGGCCAAAACGCGCCACCCAGGTAGACAAAAATGCCCGGGCCACCACTGCAGATGTCGTGGATGTCAAAGGAACCACCTCAGGCCACCTGGTGGTCCGGTCTATCATAGTCAGCAGATGAGTAAAACCTTGTGATGGAGGCAGAGGGCCCACCAGGTCTACGTGCACATGATCAAACCGCCGACCTGGGATGGAGAAGGGTTCCAAAGGTGCTTTGGTGTGCCTGTTAACCTTAGCGCGCTGGCATGGGACACACGCTGCTGCCCACTCCTTAACTGCTTTACGCAGACCGGGCCAAACAAACTTTGAACTGACCAGTTTCACCGAGGCTCTAACACCTGGATGAGAAAGGGAATGTAAGGAGTCAAAAACGCGGCGTCGCCATGAAACTGGAACCAGGGGGCGGGGCCTGCCAGTAGAAACATCACAGAGCAGGAGGGGACCTCCGTCATTCACCTGCCGTTCCTCCAACTCGAGGCCCGTGGGCCCGGACTGGAGCTCGAGTATTTCTGCGTCGCTACGTTGGTCCGCAGCCATAGCAGAAAAATCGATGCCAACGTATACGGGAGAGATCAGCACCCGGGAGAGACAGTCGGCCACCACGTTGGATTTTCCAGCCACATGCTGAATGTCTGTAGTAAATTCAGACACCGCTGCGAGGTGGCGTTGCTGGCGAGCAGACCAGGGGTCAGAAATTTTTGACATCGCAAACACCAAGGGTTTGTGGTCAACATATGCAGTGAACCGGCGGCCCTCCAGGAAAAACCTGAAATGGCGTGTGGCCAGGTAAAGCGCCAGCAACTCTCTGTCAAAAACACTGTATTTCAGCTCATTGTCCCGCAGCGTACGGCTGAAAAATGCAAGCGGCTGCCAAACCCCGGAAACCTGCTGTTCTAACACAGCCCCCACCGCAACATCAGATGCGTCGGTTGTTAAAGCTATTTGCGCCGCTGGGGATGGATGGGCCAAAAGGGCAGCAGTGGCCAGTGCAGCTTTAGCATCACCAAATGCCTGTAGGCGTTCTGGTGTCCAGTCCACGCTGTCGTTGGGCTTTTTCTTTTTCAGCGCTCCATAGAGCGGACGCAGCAGTTGTGCTGCCCTGGGGAGGAAACGGTTATAGAAGTTAACCATTCCCAAAAATTCTTGTAGCGCTTTAACAGACTGGGGCTGTGGGAAATCTGACACCGCCTGCACTTTGTTTGGTAACGGGACGGCACCACTTGCAGAAATGCGGTGGCCCAAAAAGTCAATGACTGGCAGCCCAAACTGGCATTTCGCTGTATTTACAATCAGGCCATGTGCTGCCAGGCGCTGAAAAACCTCACGGAGGTGGGACAAGTGCTGCTCAGCCGAGCTGCTAGCCACCAGGACGTCATCCAGGTACACAAATACGAAGGACAGACCCCTTAGGACTGAATCCATCAACCGCTGAAATGTTTGTGCTGCACCTTTAAGACCAAAAGGCATGCGCAAAAACTCAAAAAGGCCGAAAGGCGTGATAACAGCGGTCTTAGGGACATCCTCCACATGCACAGGAACCTGGTGGTACCCCCGTACTAAATCTACTTTAGAAAAAATGGAGGTCCCAGCCAGGTGCACTGAAAAATCCTGGATGTGGGGGATGGGATAACGATCGTTCTCTGTGATGTTATTAAGGCGGCGGAAATCCCCACATGGACGCCATTTGCCATCTGCCTTGGGCACCATGTGGAGGGGGGAGGCCCACGGACTGTTTGAGCGTTGCACGATGCCTAAACGCTCCATGTTAGCAAACTCTTCCTGTGCTATTGCTAGCTTAGTAGCATCAAGGCGGCGTGCACGTGCGAACACCGGGGGGCCCGTTGTGGGAATATAATGTTCGACCCCATGTTTTGTGTTTGTGTTTGCAAAATCAGGAACAGTCAGCGAGGGGAATTCAGACAATAAACGCTGAAACACATTACCCGAAGCTAAAAAGTTAGCATGCATTAAAGGCCCAGCTCCTCGCGTCTCACAAGGCAGTGACGAAAAAGACACAGCGTCGATCAAACGTCTGTTAGCTAAATCAACCAGGAGCCCGTGAGCACAAAGAAAATCAGCCCCTAAAATAGGGACTGAGCTAGCAGCTACCACAAAGTTCCACTGGAAGTCCCGTTCATGGAAACGAACAGTCACCAACCTTTCGCCAAACGTCTTGATGGGATAGCCGTTAGCCGCGGTTAGCTGCGGCCCGCAGCCTTCTGCCAACCTGTCGGAGCCAGTCGGGGGAACGAGGCTCTTCTGCGAGCCGGAGTCCACCAGGAACCGCCTCCCCGACCTCGAGTCTTCAATGAAAAGCAGCCTTTCCTTGTCGCCAACGGCCGCGACTGCTAGCGGGCGTTGGCGTACTCGTTTCCCTGCGGCTTGAAACTGCACGGTGGGACGCACCGTCGTGCTTTGGCGCCAAAACGCTGGTGGTAAAAACAAAATGCGGCTTCTGTCCGCCTGCGGGTAGCGACTCCTGCTACGACCGATTGCTCATCCGGCGCTGAGGGCGATGCTTGAAGCTCGGGCGCCGCTGGAGATCCGGGGACCGCCGCTTGGACCGCGAACGTCCTCGCAGCCAGCAGGATGCGGTCGGCTTCGCGGGCCAGCGAGCGGTAATCCTTCTGCTGCAGAAACGGGGAGTTGGCCAGGGCAGTGCGCACTGGAGCCGGGAGCCGGCGGAGGAAGAGGTGGAGAAAGAGAAACTCACAGTCAGCTGAACCCCTCAACGACAACATTCCTTCCATGAGCTCAAGAGCTGTGCCATCGCCCAAATCGGAGAGGGAAAACAGTTTCTCGGCGCGCTCCGCGTCTGAGAGCGTGTAACGCTGCAGAAGGAGCTCCTTGAGGGCGTCGTATTTTCCTTGTGCAGGAGGGTCTTCGAGCAGGCTCATTACCCGCTGGGTGGACAATGGGTCCAGTGAAGCGACCACATGGTGGTATTTGGTGTCGTCTGCAGAGATCCCGCGAAGAGCGAACTGTGATTCGACGTGGGCGAACCACGACCGAGGGGCGTGCAGCCAGAAGTCCGGGATTTTAACGGCCACCGCAAAAGCGAGCGGGGCCGCCGGTGGAGGTTCCACAACCGCGGACAGCTGAGGAGAGCTGGCTTGACCTTCAGATGTCGTCATTTCAATTCACAAGGGTCACCAGTGTAGGAGGTGGTGAAGAGATGACAGGAGACGGGATGTAGTTCTTCACTTTAATCAACTCCTTTATGAAATAAAGTGTAGAATAATTAAAGAAATGTCAATAATTGTTGACAATCTTATGGAAATAATAACAATAGAAATATTAAACGAAAATGCTAAAAACATATCCATAAGTTGTGTATATCGATCACCAGGATCAAATATAGAAATATTCACCGATAAAATCATACAACTACTGGAAAAGAGTTTAAATAAAAAAGTTTTCTTGTGCGGAGACTTTAATATTGACCTGGGAAATAAAACAGATTCAAATAACATCAGCACATTTCTAAATTCAATGTATAGTTTAAATCTTTATCCGTTAATATCAAAACCAACAAGAATTACAACTCATAGTGCTACGATAATTGACAACATTTTCACAAATATAACAAATGGGGATATGACAGGTGGTATCTTAACAACTGATTTAAGTGATCATTTACCAGTTTTCACTATCTACAGAAATGATCAAAACATTACAAAAGAAGTTACAATTAAGAAAAAAATAATAAACACATCAAAAAAAGCTATGGATCAATTAAAAGATGATTTACAGAAGCAAAACTGGAAGGACGTGTATATTGATGATGTTAACAGATCATATGATGAATTTATGAACATTTTAGAAGCTCTGTATGAAAAGAATTGTGTGCAAAGAAATCGTAGAAAAAGAAATATTGTTGACCAACCTTGGATGACTAAAGGGTTGAGAAATGCTTGTAAAAAAAAAATAACTTGTATTTATGTTTCTTAAAAACGAGAACACAACAAGCTGAAGAAAAATATAAAAAATATAAAAATAAATTGGTAATGATTATAAGAAGATGCAAGAAAGAATACTATAGTGATTTATTAAACAAGAGCAATGGTGACACTAAAACAACATGGCGAGTAATAAATGATGTTCTAAAAAGTCATAAAGCAAAAACGAACATTGCAAAATATTTTGTGAAAGATGACAAAGAAATACATGATGAGAATGATATCGTAAATGAATTTAATCAATATTTTGTAAATATTGGATCAAGCCTTGCAGCTAAAATACCAAAAGTAGATAATAAGGTGTGTCATTCAATTAAAAGTTGCACCAACAGTATTTTTCTTAGTGGAACTAACAAAGAGGAAATTATGAAAATGGTAAAAAATCTCTCAGACAAGAGATCAAAAGACTGGGTGGACATGGATATGATGTTCGTAAAGGAAATAATAAGTTATGTTATTGAACCGTTTACATATATATGCAATTTATCTTTTTCAACAGGAATATTTCCAGATAACATGAAAGTAGCAAAGGTAATTCCTCTTTTTAAAAATGGTGATAAATGTGTATTCAATAATTATAGGCCAATATCCTTATTACCACAGTTCTCAAAGATTCTAGAAAAACTATTTGTGTCCAGATTGGATCAATTTATTGATAAACAAAACATTTTAAGTAGCAGTCAATATGGGTTTAGAGAAAAAAACTCTACGTCAATGGCTCTCATGGATTTAATGGAACAAATAACTAATGCTGTCGATCATAAACAGTACTGTGTTAGTGTTTTTGTTGATCTAAAAAAAGCATTTGATACCATTGACCACACCATTCTCCTTGAAAAACTAAATAAATATGGTATTAGAGGACCAGCATTACAGTGGGTATCTAGCTATTTGAAGGACAGGAAACAGTTTGTGCAAATAAATGATGTTAGATCTGACCTCCGTGATATCACTTGTGGAGTTCCTCAGGGTTCTGTGCTTGGACCAAAGTTGTTTATTTTATATGTGAATGACTTGGTAAATGTGTCAGCACTACTTAAATGTGTTCTTTTTGCCGATGACACCACTTTTTTCAGTTCGGGTAATGACATAAAACAGATTTTGGATATGATGAAAACAGAATTTATAAAAATACAAACTTGGTTTAAATTAAACAAATTATCTTTGAATTTAGATAAAACTAACTACATGATTTTCAGTAACAAAAAGGGAATTGTTGATGACGATCCATTTGAAATTGAAGATGTTGTGATCTGTAAAGTGAGTGAAGTGAAGTTTCTGGGTGTTATCATTGATGACAAACTGACATGGAAACATCATGTAAATTCTATTAAAAAAAACTAGCTAGAGCAATTGCAGTACTGTATAAAGTCAGGGATTTTTTAATTGATAAAGCTTTACATATGTTGTATAACACAATCATTGCTCCACATTTAATCTATTGTATTGAGGTTTGGGGAAAAGCATGCAAAACTATTACAAAGCCTGTTTTTATTTTACAAAAGAGAGCTGTAAGAGTAATCACCAGAAAACATTTCACTCACCCTTCAAACACCTTGTTTATTCAACTAAACTTATTGAAATTCCAGGAATTGGTAGAATATAGTATTTTATCAATTATGTATAGGGCTCATAATAACACATTACCTTTAAATATCCAAAGAAATTTTATAAAAAGACAAAGTTATTACAATCTCAAAGGGACAGAGATATTCATCAAACCACAATTCAGAACCAGCTTAAAAGGACGGTCTACCTCAATTCAGGGAATTCGATTGTGGAATGCTCTGGAGAGTGATGTTAAAAATGAAAAATCAATGTATACATTTAAGAAAAAGGTCAAAAAGGACTTGCTCAAAAACTATATGATGTAATCTTGCGTGTTTGTGTATTACAATTATGTTGTACTTATGATGTACGGTACGTTTGTGTATTACAGTTAGAAAAATTAAGTAGAGTTATTCATTTTATGAAGCAGTTTGTGTATTACAGTTAGAAAAATTAAGTAGAATTATTCATTTTTGTGA
>JBBPBX010088931.1:3782-14400 GCA_038048925.1 Garcialebias charrua
AAACTCCACCCAGAAAGGCCCCGGACCGGGATTTGAACCGGCAACCTTCTCACTGAGAGGCAGCAGCTCTACCAGTTGTGCCACCGTGCTACCCAAGTGCAAAGTTTTGTCAGCTCCACCTACCCAAACTTTCCCAATCTTCCCATGAATGCATCCCTGGACATTTTCTAAAACCCCAGGTCAAACTGAAAGGAGCTATTTCTTCCATATACAATTGTAGTGGACCTACCCAGGGTCAAAACTGAAGTGTTTTGAACTGTTCCAGTGATAACCTGGAAGCCTCGACTGATCTGTGCGAGAACTTCCAACATTTCTTTTTAGATAAAATCGCAACCACCAGGGCTCTCATTTCTCCTCCATCTAACGATCCATCCATCCCACCTCAATCTGTTGCTGTTTGTGACCATTTTGAACCAGTCTCTCTGTCCTCTCTAGAGCAGGTCATGTGCAACCTGAAACCATCTGGCTCCCCCTTCGATGTGGTCCCCCCTCGGCTTCTAAAGGAGGTTTTTCACACTCTAGGTCCCTCCATTCTCTCGATTGTAAATAGCAGTCTATCCTCGGGTGTGGTGCCAAAATCATTAAAACATGCTGCTGTTCAACCCCTCCTGAAAAAACCAAACCTCGACCCGTCAGTATTATCCAATTTCAGGCCTGTCTCCAGACTCCCATTTGTTTCTAAACTTCTAGAGAAAATAGTTGAGTCCCAACTAAAGTGCTTCCTGGAGGATCACGCTATCCCCGAGCTATTCCAGTCTGGCTTCAAATCCCTCCACAGCACTGAGACTGCCCTACTGAAGGTTTTTAACGACATCTTCCTATCCACAGATACTGGTGACTCTGTGCTGCTTGTCCTATTGGACCTCACATCCGCTTTCGACACCATCGACCATGAGATCCTCATTGCTAGGTTGGAGCAGTGGGTGGGCATCTCAGGATCAGCCCTAAACTGGTTCAGATCCTACCTCTCTGACAGATCCTTTTGTGTTTCCATCAACGATTTTACTTCTGCAGTGGCGGCTCTTAAATGGGGGGTTCCGCAGGGGTCCATCCTGGGTCCTCTCTTGTTCTCCTTATACCTGCTGCCACTCGGTGCTATTTTCCGGAAACACAATATACCCTTCCACTTCTACGCTGATGACTGTCAAATTTACTTCCCCCTAAGACAAAATGGTACAGGCTCTATTCAACCTCTGCTCGACTGCCTGGCTGACATCAGGGACTGGATGGCTTTAAATTTCTTAAGCTTCAACGATAAGAAGTCGGAAGCCATATTGTTCCTTCCCAATGACACAACCTCAAACCACTGCATTGACCTGTCTGCTCTACCCCTGTCCGAAAAACAAAAAGTCACAAATCTGGGAGTGATAATGGATCCTTCCATGAAACTCAACAGTCATGTAAACATGATTGTCAAATCCTGTTTTTTCCAGCTGAGGCGTCTGTCTAAGCTGAAGCCCATATTATCAAAAAACAACCTGGAGACAGTGATTCACGCATTCATTACATCTAGGCTTGATTACTGCAATTCCCTTCTGCTTGGCGTCAGTCAAGCCACCATTGCACGATTACAACTGGTTCAGAACGCAGCTGCCCGATTTTTAACCAGCACACGCAAAAGAGAGCACATTACACCAGTCTTGGCCTCCCTTCACTGGCTACCGGTTCATCTTCGAATCCAATTCAAAATTCTCATGTATGTCTACAAATCGCTGAACAGTCTCGCCCCCGCCTATCTCTCGGATCTGATACACCCATATGTCCCTCCACGTGCTTTGAGGTCAGAGGATCAGGTACTCTTAATAGTTCCAGAAACTCGCCTTAAGCGCAGGGGTGACAGGGCTTTCTCTGTAGCAGGCCCAAGACTCTGGAACGAGTTACCGCTGCTCATCAAACAGGCCCCCTCCCTCTCGGTTTTCAAATCCCGGTTAAAAACTCACTACTACTCCATCGCTTTCAATGCCAGCTGATTTGTATTGGATCGTTTTATTTATGATCTGCAATGTTTTTATGTTTTTCGTGTTGTACCTCATTGTCTGTGTTGCCTGTTGCGTGTTTGTTTGTCCAGCACTTTGTGTGGACTTGCTCCTGTTTAAAGTGCTTTATAAATAAAATGGTATGGTATGGTATGGTATGGTAAGCTTTGCTGACCTTTCAGTAACCAGACTTTTAACACAATTTATTTTATTAGTTGTAATCTGAGAACATAGTCACCAAAAGAGACTATTTCTATCTTTGATTTTGTTCTAATACAAATATAATCAGAGCTTCACCTGTGTTTATTCATGAGCAATGTTGTAATTTACAATATGTCTTATGATCACATATGCTATTATGCTATGTTATTCTGTAATGTGAAACATTACTGTGTCACTCCTGCTGTGTGGAAGTTGAAGGCACGGGTCAGAGAGACCCGGCCGTTTTGTTTAGAAATGAAGAAGACAGTTAATCCGTTGTTTTCATGAGAATGACTCCAGCACTCTCTGTCTTTTCCTAAACATTTTCACTCTGCTCTGACTCTCACCTTAAATTCTGATTACGTTAAAGTGAACCCTTTGACGTGTCTCTGTATTCTCCTCTCTTCCCTTCTGACCAATCAGAAGACTGTTTTCTGGTCTCAACACTTTTAGAAAAAACGTTTGCTTCGGTGAACGTTCAGTTTTGCTGGGGACTTCAAGACATGAGGTCGTCCCAAAGAGCTGAATGAACGTCAGTCACATGCTAAGGACACGTCATTCAGTTAAAGACTAATAACATTATTCCTATGGTAAATGGACTTCCAAAACGCTTTTCTAGCACCTTCCAAGCTGAATCATATGCTTCATCTGTGCCCACTAAGAGAAGGTCTTCAACTGCTCTCTTCGCTGGTCCACCAAGGTAGTTTCTGAGATAAAGTTTCTCGTTCTTTGGAATGTTTTTTTCTTTCAATCAGGATTTTGAATGACATCTGCCAGTCTTGAATTGCAGCAGAGGAGACTTGTGTGGCTGGAGGGATGAATGGTGGGCTTGTTGCTTGGAGTGTTTGATTTGTGGTAGCCTCAGGTTGTTCACCAGGATCTGGTTGAGCTTGGTTTAAAACTGTAGGAATGTACAGCACAGATCCAAAGGGAGCTTGTGTGACTTGGACTTGGAATAGTTTACCATCAACAATAAAAACATTGACTGATCTTAAAGTTTTTCATTCTCGGGTGAAAAAATGGTTGAAACAAAACCAAATCTGTGAACACTGAACCCTATGGGGACAGAGGAGCAACTGTATGTGTGAGGGAACTGTTTAATCCATTTAAACTTGATTAAATTTTAATTTTACTTTAAATGTTTTTATATAGGGAACTGTTTAATCTTAATTAAATTTTAATTTTATTTTAGCTGTTTTATATAAAAGTCCAACCAAGGATTGGGTTTGCAAATTAGCCTGTGGCTAGAAAACCTGTGTACAAGACAACGGTTGCTTCGTTTTTAACATGTAACATTGTTTATTGTGCTGTCCTTGTTCAAATAAACTTGAATGAATGAATGAAGGAATCATGTACTCTAAAACATTCTGGTAGATGGTTGCAATGACCTTGGATTTAAGAAAGCAGAGTTTACCAACACCTGCACTAGACATTGCACCCCAAATCAAGACTGACTGTGGATATTTCACACTGGACCTCAAGCAGTATGGGTTCTGTTCCTCACCCTTTTTCCTCCAAACCTATGGACCTTGATTTCCAAATGAAAGGCACATTTAACTTATCTGAAAAGAGGACCTTGGACCATTGGCCAATGGTCCAGCCCTTCTTCTCCTTGGCCCAGTTGAGACGCTTCCTATGTTGGCTCAGGTTCAGAAGTGGCTTGACCCGAGGAACCCAACAGTTGTAGCCCATCTCCCGGATACGTCTGAATGTGTTGGTTTTTGAAGTTGTGAAAATTCTGAGAATCTGGTATAATTAAACCACTGGACTCTCATGTTCATCATTTCATCTTAGACATCTGCAAGATACTGCCTATCTCGTCACTACCAGATCCAAGCAGAGGGAGGGAGGTCAGTTCTTCTAAACAGCCGCAGATAATTTCTTGGAAGACATCAGCTTCTGAGATTACATCCCAGATTCGACATGCCAGCCTGTGAGGTATCCATCATAGGGTGAGAACATACGGAGTAGGACAAACGTTTTCCAACAAGCCATGGTGATTATGGTGTCCAAGATAAAAGCAGTCCAGTTCAGAATTATTTCAGTTTCCTGTTGTTATTTTCTTTTTTTTATCCCATTAAAATCACAATTTTTAATAAATTCTGCTCATTTGCGGCGACACCTTTAATGTATAAAATAAAACATACTCTGCTTTGAAGTACGAAGTCAAACATTTCTCATAATTTTACTTTTTTTTTTGTAATTAAAGTTTTTTATTAATTTTTAAGACATGTACATAAAATAAACATTAAAACATCAAAGAATATTGAAAAGAAAAAACAAAATAAAATAAAGAACATAAGACTGGTGCACCCCTCTCCCTCTATTCCCCCCTCCCAGACAACCGTGGACCACAGGTGATATGGCAGTGTAATTTTAGGTCATTGTAACGCTTTTTAGTGAGTCCCAAAAACTGTCCCAATCTCTGTCTCTGTTCCCTTTCAAGCTACTGAGCATGACCTCATAGGAAGCTGCGTCAGTCATTGATTTAATCCAGTCATTGATTTCAGGGCGCTTTATGGTCTTCCAATGTTTTAAGATGATCCTGGATGCTGTCACAAGACCGACCATAATAACTGAAAGGGTTCCTTTGGGTATGTCCGGCATTTGAGATCTGTCTCCCAGTAAACACAGTTCTGGGGTCCGGGGAACTTCTGAGCCAAACCATGCACTCAGAACCTTCAAAACTTCAGTCCAAAAAGGTGCAATCAGAGGACATTCCCAAAAACAATGTAAATATGTTCCCACCTCTTTTTTACATTTCCAACACAAATTGTCCGTCATTAGTTTCATTCTGTGCAATCTGGTAGGAGTATGATAATATCTATGCAACACTTTATACTGTATGAATTTACTTCGGGCTTCTTTCACATATTTACCGCTCCCTGCTAGGACCTCCAGCCATTCTTCTTTTGTGTACTCGATTTTCAAATCTCTTTCCCAAATAAGTTTAATATTCAGTGATTCACCACTCAAACTTCCACTCAGAAGTTTATAAAACCGGGAGGTCGTGTGGCGATCACGTGGCAACCTGATAAAATCTAAAATCTTATTTTCCACACTGTCTTTGATTTTGGCGGTCACACAGTGTCTCATCTGTAAATATTTCCATAGATTTGTTCTGCCTTCCAATTCAAATGTACGTGTCAACTCCTCATAGGACATAAATTGTCCATCTTTATACAAATCACCAATGGTGTGTATGCCACTTGAATGCCACTGCCCCCAAAACACAGGTTGTTTCCCAATAGATATAGCAGGATTATTCCAGAGAGACGCATACATCTGTACCTGGTGTGGAAGCTCTAACATTCTATGGACTTTTGACCAAACCTCACTAGAGTGAATAAGAACCGGATTTGTTGTGTCAGTTTTTTGGGACAGTTTGTACCTTGGTTGGAACGGTGAACAAACATCAGTTTCAATGCTTATCCATTCCTGCCCGTTTACAGCTTCCTCCCAGTGTTTAACTAATTTAGTCATTTCAAATGATAAATAATATAGTTTGGAGTTTGGAAGTCCTAGACCACCCTTTTATCTAGGGGCATATAATTTATCTAGTTTTATTCTTGCTCTTTTCTCTCCCCACATTTATCCATCATAAAGATCACAGAAATATTGGGTAAACTGAAAAAGAAAAGAATCCGTGAAATTACTATTCAATCTGAATAAGTAAATTAATTTCATTCATTCATTCAATTCATTCAATCTTTATTTATACAGGCTATCCTCGTTGAGCCACGGGGACTCATTTACAAGAGGGACCTGTTTCACTCACACCCAGGGTCAATTTTAGAGTTACCAATCAACCTAACATGCATGTTTTTGGACTGTGGGAGGAAACCGGAGCACCCGGAGAAAACCCACGCATGCACGGAGAGAACATGCAAACTCCACCCAGAAAGGCCCTCGGACCATGATTTGAACCTTGGACCTTCTCGGTAAGAGGAAGCAGCTCTACCAGTTGTGCCACCGTGCTGCCCAATTAATTAAGGTAAAGAGGTCAGTATTAATATTGACCTCCTTATATATCCTTTACATCTGGTGGCCCAAGTACGAGTTTTCTGAAAGTTTATTGATAAATCTGTGATCTCTCATGAACTTGAAACGTTATGTTGGCATGATTATCCAATTTTTGGACTCTAAAGGTGATAATTTTTGGCTGAGGTGTTCAAGACAGGCAGATTCTGCATGTTTTATCATTTGAAGCTGAGAGATTGTTATTGTTCAACTCTTTAACACGCTGTTGGAAGCTTTTAGGTGAGGTTTTGTCAGCCCGTGGTCTGTGGGGGGTTCTGGTTCCGTTCGGTCCAGTTCACGCACAGACTCCTGTACAAAGCTTTGTTGACCGCCGAGTCAAACTGCCTGAAAAGCTATTATTAACATCTACCAGATTGCTGTGTGTGGTATTTTTACATTTTAGAGCAGGTCAAAAGAAGCATATTACTGTTGAAACGTGTCGGATAGTGGTTCCTGAAACCCGAGTTCTGCTCCTTTAAAGTGGACGGAACCGACCTTGAACGCGGCTCCGAGAGAGTCCGTGTCGTGTTGCAATTGAAGTGCTTTGTTACTAAGCGTAGCTAAGTTGTGCCTGTTTTAATTGTGATTGCCATGTTTCAGAATTTTGAGAAGTTAATTTGAAGCATTTGAGTTGTTCAAGGGTCTGTAAAGTTGCATTCTGTTGTGCTAGGGTAGCGTTAAAGCGACGTGTCCTACACGTTTGTTTATGAGCTGTGATTGGATAAAACGAGAGCTGTGATCTGTCAATCACGTCTCGTGTCTGTAAAGCGAGCGCCGATTCGCTGAAGTGGGGACGCACTCCATTGCGACCAGCCCACTTTGTCGTCATTTCCGGCACTATGTTGGTCGAAGGTAATAACAGAGTACATGCAGGGTCTTGAAAGTTATTAAAAGTTGATAAATCAATTTTGGGAAAATTAAGGGTCTTGAAAAGTATTAAAAAGTCTTGAAAGCGATTTCATGAGGTATTATTTTTTTTGCTGTTCTAGCTTTAAATAATTTAACAGCAAAAAGTATGTATGACGAATATTTCTTTTCCTCACCGCGGATGATTCGGAAACCGCTTCGCACAAATTTAGGGTGTCAGGTTACAACAGCCTTTACGGCTAGGCCTATCTTGTACGCATGCGCGGCTGCTTTATCTCTAAGTTGAGTCTGTGTGTTCGTTGCCGCAAGACCGTGAGAACAATGGGTAATGCAAGTTTTCTGACTCCTGGTTGGGGATGCCTGATTTTCAAGAATGGCTGAGGCCTGTCGCCGAGAATAACCGTGTTTGTTTCTTATTCGCCATTGTTCAACCAAGTTACTTTAAAATAGCTACGAGTCTTGTTGTAACCTAAGCTATATTTTCTTAAACCTAGTCGTGGTTCAGTTACTTATTTTAAACTTTTTTCTTTCCACTGTATCTCAGTTCTGTTGTAGGTTTGTTTGAGATTCACAGATTTACAGTAATTGAAAACAACAACAGTTTTGTAAATCAAAGATTTGTTGCTTAATAAAACAAAGTGACGATAAGGTCTTGAATTTATTTTGGAAGGTCTTTAAAAAGTCTTGAAAAGGTATTGAAATTAACTTCATTATTCTTGCATATACCCTGAATAAACTACTTTAACCATGAATGCTTGGGAATAGAACTTCAAGCGCTGTGATTGATTGGTTGACGTCACCTGTGTAGCGAGCTCCGCCTCGCTCAAGTACGGAAGCTGGTGACGCGCTGCGTCGACCCGCCTATTTTTTGTCGTCATTTCCAGGTGTTGCACTTTAAGTGACAGCACTCACAAGACGAACAGAGATTTCACTAAAAGTTTTCTCAAAACATCATAAAAAGTCAGCATTTTTATGGTGAAATGCCATCTTTAAAATTGTTCTGTACACAAACAAAAGACTCCTGTTTATTTTAAATAAAAAAAATTAGAATAACAGAGGTACAGACGGAAAGTTTTTGCTTATTTTAAATACAAAAGAGTTTAAAATAACAAACAAAAGTACCTTTTTCACTCCAGATAACTGCAGCAACACTCAAACGGTTTTACTGACACTGAAATACATTCTCTTGGAGCAAAATAAAACAGGATCTGCTAACATTTTAGTGTGAACATTGCATTTATTTGAAATCTTTAAAAAGGCGTTTGAGTTAAAGACAAAAAAAATTAAGCGTGGTTTAATGGTAATTGTTTTAAAAGATAAGTCTATTAAGTTAATACGGCCACAAAGGCTTTAATTACAACATTTTTCATTGAAGGTAAAACCTAAAATAAATAAAAGGTACTAAATGAATAAATGACTTGTTTATAGATTACAAGAATAAAACCAGAAAGCTGTTTTAGTTAAATAACTCACCGCTAAGAAAACATTTATTTGCATACACTATAATAAATACCATCTTATTGATTCAAACAAAATCAAAATAAAAAGATGGCAGATACAGAGGCAGAAGAGGCTGACTCATCTATAACAAATTTTGAAGTTTTAGAGCTGCTCAAAACAGAGATTCTAGTACTGCAGGACAATGTGCAATGGTTCACAACATCCCTAGAGGAAAGCACACATGCACGAGAAGAAGCTGAGAAGAAATGTACGGAGTTAAAATGTGATAAAAAGAGTTTACAGAGAGAATTAAAAGTTTGTAAGGCTAAGCTGGCCTTTACAACTATGAAACTCCATGAAACTGTGGAGAATGAAACACGGCAGACGTTATCTAAGTCACATGAGAGAAGCTTACGTGAAAATTCTCAAAAACTGGGCACAAAGTTACAAAGTGATCATAAAAAATCACAAGTACGGTGCATGGTGTTGCAAAATGAAAATGAGTGCTTACAATACAAACTCAGGATGAGCACACAAGACAATGAATTATTTTCACGAAGGCTCACAGTGTTACAACGTGATAATGAAAGGTTGCGAGCCCAACTACAAAGTTGTCAGGCAGAGCAGGCTTTGACAACAGATCAACTCTCTGTAGAGAGAAAAAGATGGTTGGATCTCAGGGAAAAACAGTTTCCAACACCGCAGCCTAGATCACCAACACCGCAGCCTAGATCACCAACATCGCAGCCTAGATCACCAACGCCGCGAGTTACATCACCACACCCCCTCCCCGGAAAAAGTGGGCACTCCAACCGTACGACGTACCTGGTAAGCCCTCTCAATAGGGGCAGGGACCTGCGTACTATGGGCCAAAAGACCTACCACATACGCAGAGGGTTGAGACTGATGATAACCCACATCCTCCTCTCTCAATGGCTGAACTACGGAATATAGCTAAAAGCATTCAAACCTTCGCTCCAGGCCCATTGGGCTCACATGAAACCGAGATCTATCCACTGCACTAAAACCATAGATATACGGTAAGATCTGATGTAGTATATCTCCGTATCCTTTACATATACTTATACTTATATTTCCGGATATTCCCGGAAATGGACCGCAATGATCCTTAAAAAATCCCAAGATCCCAAAATCCGGATACTTATCTTTGGCAGGCCCTTGACAAATAACAGCCACATTTATATTGGATCTGCCGAAGATAAGTATCCAGATTTTGGGATTTTTTAAGGATCATTGCAGTCCATATCCGGGAATATCCGAACACAGATCCTTCCGTATATCTATGGTTTTAGTGCAATGTTCCCAGAAGCTACAGTTGATGATAAAGTCTGTCTGGTAAGGTTAACCTCGGACAGGACAGTGCATGCTTTCATGAAGTGTCAACGAGACACCGTTACGAAAGACTACAGTCTTTTATGTGCTGCACTGATAAAGGAGTACAGGAAGTCCCCGACTTACGAGCGAGTTCCGTCCCTAGGGGGCGCTCGTATGTCAAAAATTTGTAAGTAGGATCACATAGTAAAAATTTTTTTTTTTTTTTTTTTTTTTTTTTTTTTTTTTTTTTTTAAATAAATGAATACATGTACAGTACTGGACAGTCACCAAGCACTTAGCCTATCCTAACACAGTTTTTAAAGATGAAGGAATAAGTTGAATTGTCTCCCTTTCACATAAAGGGAGCAAGCTCCCTTTATGGGAATGGAGCCTGCAGGGAGGAGGGAGACAATTCAACTGACTCCTTCATCTTTAAAAACTGTGTTAGGATAGGCTAAGTGCTTGGTGACTGTACAGTACTGTACATTTATCTATTTATTAAAAATATACAGTATATACAGTATTTTTATTTTTTATTGTTTTTTATTTATAAATAGATAAATGTACAGTACTGTACAGTCACCAAGCACTTAGCCTATCCTAACACAGTTAAGGAGTCAGTTGAATTAATAATAATAATATAATAATGAATTCCATTTATAACGCACTTTTCATTAATAAAAATCTCAAAGTGCTACAGAGTGTAACAAAGCAAAGATCAAAATAAAACAAGTGATAAAATCAAATAAAATCAATAATAAAGATCAAAGATAAAATCA
>JBBPBX010088932.1:0-14400 GCA_038048925.1 Garcialebias charrua
AGCTTGTCAGAAAACTCTGTCAACAAAAGTTTTCTCAAAACATAAAATACAGAATGAAAAATCAAGACTTGAAAGAATATATGCAGCACTGAGCCTTAGTTTTGTTAAATATTTTTTCAAGGATGTAAAATGAAAGCATCACCAAGCTTGAAGATAACTCTGTCTTCCATCACATATTTCAAGCCTATAATTCGGCAGTGCTAATTACAGTATATGACGGGTAATCATAATGGTGAAATGACCTTATGTGTTACTTTTTATATAGTCATCCAGACAGCTGTGACTGTTGCGTTTGCATTCAAATGTGTATATAGTAACATGACCTCATGACTCGGATACAAATGCATCTATTAAAAATATGTGTTCACACAATATTTGTACTGTACATCTTTACTGACTTAATCTTTTTTAAACAAGAAAAAAAAATTGTAGATTGAATGATGTGGGTCTAAAATAATGTTTCTACCTCACTTATCACGATGTTGAGAAAATGGATTTGACCATTATATAAATTTGCTTTTGAGAAGTGGGTGAAATTTTTAAGGATCTGTTTACTTTTCCACAAACCACACAGCAAGTATGCTAACTGTATTATAGTTAACTACCAACTTCAGTCTGGGTTAGTGTCTTATGCCCCTTTTCCACTCGCTCGGCGCAGAGCGGATCAGTCTGGTCTGGTCTGGTTCAATTCGGATCGGCTCACATGTAGCTCTGTCTCCATTCACTTCTGTAGCCCTTCGGTGGGCGGGGTGTAGGATCCTACTCGTCTCACACGTGGTGGAGGTAGTGTTCCCTTAACTATTTTCTTTTGACATGATATCTATTATGTTCGAGCTCCAACAATATGATCAGCTACGCTTCGGTTTGGTGCGGGCGAGGACAAGCTCAGATGGAGGATCTGTTCTGAAAAGACCCACAATGCACATTTCCCCAATAAAAGACAAACGTAAGATAAGTTGTCTGAATCGAGTGTCTGGAAAAAAAACATTTGTATGAGAAGGGGCAGATATAATAAGATCATTTTCTTCTTCTGCTTCCTTTCATGTCATGCATTGTTTTATTTCTTGTTGTTTTGTAAATAGTTTTCTTGTGTTTTTTTAATCTGAAATGAATAAATAATCTAAAAAAAAACAGAAAAAAGAAAAAGTCATACCAAGTGGGAATCGAACCCACTTGGTCTAGATAAGGTTTGGAGCGGCAACCAACCCAACGCGTTTCCAGTGAGCTACCAAGACGTGTTCATCTTTCAAGGTCCACATTTCTTTTAAACAAACCGCCCCTCATAAAATTATGGCTACGCCCCTGTTTATGACGTGAAGGACGGCGCGCTTACAGCTCGCCTGAACCCTGCTCTGAAATCAGTCCGGAATTGCAGCGCGGCGCAGCTCATATGTGAGGTGGAAAATGCGTCCAGCTCGCTTCTGGCACGCATATATTGCGCAATAACCGACCCGAACCGGCAAGTGGAAAAGGGGCATTATTGTCCTATTTAGGATATGTGTGATATTTCATCCATCCATCCGTTATCTTCCGCTTGTTCCGAAGTCGGGTCGCGGGGGCAGCAGCTTGAGCAATGAAGCCCAGACATTTATTTCCACAGCCACCTCTTCCAGCTCTTCAGGGAGGATTCCAAGGTGTTCACAGGCCAACCAAGAGACATAGTCTCTCCAGCGTGTCCTGGGTCTTCTTCTGGGTCTCCTCCCAGTCGGACATGCCTGAAGCACCTCCTTAGAGAGGCGCCCAGGGAGCATCCTGGGCAGCACGGTGGCACAACTGGTAGATCTGCTGCCTCTCAGCGAGAAGGTTGCCGGTTCAAATCCCGGTCCGGGGCCTTTCTGGGTGGAGTTTGCATGTTCTCCCCGTGCATGCGTGGGTTTCCTCCGGGTACTCCGGTTTCCTCCCACAGACCAAAAAACATGCTTGTTAGGCTGATTGGTGACTCTAAATTGACCCTAGGTGTGAGTGTGAGAGTGGATGGTTGTTTGGTGTGAGTGAGACAGGTCCCTCTTGTAAATGAGTCCCCGTGACTCAACGAGGCTAGCCTGTATAAATAAAGGTTGAATGAATCCTTACCAGATGCCCAACCTCAACTGGCTTCTCTCGGTGTGGAGGAGCAGCGGTTCTAATCTGAGTCTCTCCCGGATAACCAAACTTCTCACCCTATCTCTAAGGGAGAGTCCAGCTACCCTGTGGAGGAAAATCATTTCAACAGCCTGTATCCGCGATCTCATTCTCTCGGTCACTACCCAGAGCTCGTGACCATAGGTGAGGGTAGGAACGTAGACCGACCGGTAAACAGAGTTTTGCCTTACAGCTCAGCTCTCTCTTCACCACAACGGACTGGTACAGAGTCCGCAATACTGCAGATGCTGCAACAATCCATTTGTCAATCTCACGCTCCATTCTTCCCTCACTCGTGAACAAAACCCGATACTTGAACACCTCCACTTGAGGTAGAACTTCACCCTCGACCTGAAGAGAGCACTCCACCCTTTTCCGGTTGACGACCATGGCCTCAGATTTGGAGGTGCTGATTCTCATCCCAGCCGCTTCACAATCGGCTGAAAACCGCTCGAGTGAGAGCTGAAGATCATGACACGATGATGCCAAAAGGACCACATCATCTGCAAAGAGCAGAGAAGGAATCCTGAGGCCACCAAACCGGAAATCCTCCGCCAGCTTTCTGCACCGAGAAATTTTGTCCATAAAAGTTTTGAACAGAATCGGTGACAATGAGCAGCCCTGGCGGAGTCCAACTCCCACCTTAAAGGGGTCCTACTTACTGCCGGCAATGCAAACCAAGCTCTCGCACCGCTTGTATAGGGACTGAACAGGCCGTAGCAACGGGCCACCAATCCCATACTCACAGAGCACCCCCCTCCCACAGTGTACCTCAAGGAACATGGTCTAATGCCTTCTCCAAATCCACAAAACCCATGTAGACAGGATGGGCAAACTCCCATGACCCCTCAAGGATCCTAGTGAGGGTAAAGAGCTGATCCAGTGTTCCACGGCCAGGACGGAATCCACATTGTTCCTCCTGGATTTGAGGTTCGACCAACGATCGTACTCGCTTCCCCAGTACCCCTGAACAGACCTTACCAGGGAGGCTGAGGAGAGTGATGCCCCTATAATTGGAACACACTTTCCGGTCCCCCTTTTTGAAGAGGGGAACCACCACCCCAGTCTGCCAATCCAGTGTCACTGCCCCCGATATCCAAGCAACGTTGCAAATCTTTATTTGGCTTAACTGTTCAGCATAAACATGTTAACAAGAGTGGCATTTTTAAAATCTAAATTATACAATGGTATTATAATTATTTACAAGAGTTTGTTTTATGCAAAATAGTGCAAAGTTCCAAACTCAATGAGCCTTTCAGAAAGTCGAAAGCCAAATTTCTTCATTTTCCCTGTTCATTTCTAAATATAACACACCACAGAGAGGGAATTATTTTATTAGTAAACATTTAAACATCATTTGACAAAGGTTATATGATGGATTAAAAGTAATAAAAGAGAAAATGAGAGCACATGCTGAATTGTTGTGCTGTTGTGAATTATTGCCTAATTGGATGAATAGTTTAGCTACCAAGAAATGAAAGCTTAGTACTAAAAAAGTTCTAAATGCTAAATGGACTGTATCAAAAAGGCGTTCAATACAAATACAAGATCAACTGGACTTTATTTGTAACAGAAAACGTTTTGACTCCCATCCGGGAGGCTTTCTCAATTCCATGAACAACTGTGCAAAGTTTGCAGTTATAACAGAACTTGTGTCTTCTGTCAGAGACCTCAAGGGAACCCCCTACTGTTGAGGTGTGATCTGTCAATTTACATGTATGTGTTACCTCAGCTTGAAACTTACACATGATGGTGCGTGGTTCTGTTATAACTCCAAACTTCGCACAGTTGTTCATGGAATTGAGAAAGCCTCCCGGATGGGAGTCGAAACGTTTTCTGTTACAAATAAAGTCCAGTTGATCTTGTATTGAACGCCTTTTTGATTTATCATGTCCTGGATGACTGAGAATCTTCACCAGCATAAATGGACTGTACTTACAGTCTATAGCACCTTTTTAGCTTATCAAGATACTCAAAGCGCTGTACAATACAATCTGTGCCCTCATTTGCCCATTCATATCCTCCTCACTATCACAGACATCTACACCTCCAGATGCAGGAAGAGGGCCACCTGGATCATGAAGGACTCCACTCACCCAGCAAACACACTTTTTGCCCCGTTCCCCTCAGGCAGGAGGTTAAGGAGCATTAAGTGTAGAACCACTAGACTGAGGAACAGCTTCTACCCTGAGGCCGTTATGCTACGTTCACACCGAACGCGTTTTGAGCGGCCAAAAAGCGCAAAACGCCTCAAGGTGGACGCACTGGACGCACTGGTGTTCAGACCGGAACGAGAAGCAGCAGCGGCGGTGGCGGCGGGGTGTGGGAGGAGTTTACAATTCAAAACTTACCCGATATCCCGACTTCCTCACTGACACTCCGTCAGGCAAGGTCCTTTTTCTTTCTCCTTTCTTGAACTCCTCCATACTTGAACACGAATTTGCGGGTTGTTTCTGTGTCTCACAAACAATACGTCACACTTGCGCAACATCCGTTCCCTCGTTACCGCGTGACATAGCTGACTCTCCCTGATTGGTTGTCAAGACGTGTTGAGCTGCGAATGTTCAGCTTTTTCAAGTCGAGCGGCGGCGGCTGCCGCAGGCACCGCATGCACGGAAAACGCTCTGCCGCCCCTTCCGCACCGCTCAAAACTGATGTGACGCGAAGCACGACCACTAGAGGCGCGTCCCCCATTGACTTTGCATGTAACGGCCGCTCCTGCAGCTCAAAACGTGTTCGGTGTGAACGTACCATCCGACTCATGAATGTCTAACCAGGATAATCACTGTGGGGGGGGGGGGGATCACATGATGCTGCTAATTTATTTCAAATTGCTGTGTTCATTTGTACTCATCTGCTCACACAGACTCATGTTCATGCTGCTATTCAGCGTATTGTGTTTATTGTTTTTATATTACTAGTGCCTATTTTTAGTTAATGTTTTCCTTAGTTCATATCTCAGATCTATACCGTTTTTTTTTACATGTTATACTTTTGTTGGATATAAATGGGACCCTGTGTACACAATTTTATTCCACCTCATGTACCACATGTGGTGCAAATGACAATAAAGAACCTTTAATCCTTGAATCCAGACAATATTCAGTGCTTTATCACTTTCATACACTGATGGGACACATATCGGAGGCAATGAGGGTTTCAGTGTCGTGCCCAGGGACACTTCAACATGTGACTGCTGGTGGAATTGAACCCCAACTCTTGCATTGGAGGATGATTTCTCTAGCCATTCATCCACAGCCACCCAAAGGACAGGAGGAAATTAGAAGAGACAAAATTATTGGAGAAATTTAAAAATAGGATTTTAGAACAGAATAGAAGTCACACACTGCGATGACAAGGATGGTGTGAAGAAAAGGTAGGAAGAAGAATGTAGCAAGAGCGCAAAAGAAAGCACAAGTAGTCAACATGATCATCTGCAAAAAATGTATTGAGCTGGGATTTTTTTAAGCCCAAAAGATAAATTTCTACTAAAAATTTAACAAAATAAACCAAAACCAGGAGAAAAAAAAGACAGTTTTAACATTATTCTTGGTATCTCATCTTTCTTTGTATAATAAATGGTTCATCAATATATCTTTTGATTAGTACTAATACAAATTATAAAAATTATAAGATGGTCAAATTTCATACAGTAACTCAACTTTACTTCTATTTGTGAGATACGTATTGTTACAACACTATTGATTGTTAAATTAATTTAGCAATCACCTTCATTTAAACTGATCTACAAGTGAGAAACAACACAACCAATTTGAATAAATGCTGGTGAATTTAATTACCTCCTGGTCTAGGCTGTCTTTAACTGTTTAATCAAACTCATCTCCTGTCAGCTGATGAAGCAGTTTACCAAAATAATTGTTTGCCAACCACCCTAGCCCAACAACAGTCATATGTAGAAATAACAGTTTAAATGTGAAAACAAGTCAATATAACGCTGGTTGCTGGTGAAGATTCTCAGTCGTCCAGGACATGATAAAATCAAAAAGGCGTTCAATACAAGATCAACTGGACTTTATTTGTTGCAGAAGACGTTTCGACCTCCATCCAGAGGGCTTTTTCAATTCACTGAAACAAACTGTGAGCGTGTGGAGTTATAACAGTCTTAGGGCCAGTTTACACGGCGCGTATTTTGAGTGTAACCGCTACTTTCTCTTTGCGACTTTGCTTATCGCCTACACGATGCTGCTGGCCCCCCTCTTTGACTCCGATACTTTTCTGACCCTGCTCTCAAGGTGGAAGTTTTTCACAGACCCCCCGCTGATAATGTAAACATCTCCCGTGGAGCTTTTGTGTCAACTACATGCGCGCAGCCCGCATGCGCGGACAGTCTGACATTTCATTCATTCATTCATTCAACCTTTATTTATACACGTGTCACGCTGCAAAATATAACAGTTTAACAATAATAAACAGTATTTATGTTGGCGTGGGAGATGTAAATTTATCTGAACTACAGTATCTATCTGGACTCGTTACATTTTTTAAACAGTGCGTAACGTGCTGTGAAAATGAAGACACCAGGTTTATTTTTTATTTATTTATTTATTCAGCACCACAAAGTTTACAACACAAACACTGAGAATTAAACTGAACACACTATTAAAACACGTGAACCGAACTGTAACTACGTTAATGAACTGGACTCTTGCTGTGTGTTCATCTGGACCCATCAGAACCGCCGAACCGTCTGCCTGTTTGTTGGAACGACAGCTTCTCCACCTGGCAGAAATAAATAAATAAATAAATAAAAACTCAGTTGTTGTGTGATCAAAGTAAACACAAGCAAACATTATATTAAGAACGTTGATTTACCTGCTGTAAGTCAGCTGTTTATCACGGAGTAAAGTCCGGTTCTGGTCCACAGTCCACTCAGCGTCTGGTGTGCAGCTTGTTAGATGAAGCAGGTCCCGCTTGGTGTCAAATCTGTTGACTCTTATCCAAATTCCAGCTTTAACTTGTTGTTAACTTGTTGACAACAACTTGTAGTTAGCTGATTTTAGCCAGAGAGGAAAGCAGACGAGGCAGCTGTTTACCTCAGGCTGCACGCATGCGCAGTAGTGAAGGTTCCAAAAATCACAGCGCCATCTAATGGCCCAGCATGGTAACTACAGTGAAATCATGAGGACGGGGGGGTGGAGGGGGAGAGAGTCGTATCCACAGAATTCGACCGTGTCAACGCAAAACTTTTCACCTAATTAACATACCCAAAACATCCGTTTCCCCCACACAGTGTCCGTGTAAACAGGGCCTTAAGAATCACGCACCATCATATGTAAATTGCAAGCTGAGGTAACACATACATGTAAATTGACAGATCACACCTTAACAGTAGGGGGTTCCCTTGAGGTCTCTGACAGAAGACACACAACTGTATGTAGATTGACAAAAAACACCTCACAAACCAACAACAGAGGTTTCTCAAACAACTTTGTTAGTCTGATTCACAGACAAGACACCTCTGCTCCCATCCGGTGTAAAACGTTATAAGTCTTGGAAAGTTGAAATCTCAGACCTCCTCCTCTGTTAAGAGAAGGCTTTTCTCTCTTAACATAAACAGATTCCTTCACACCCCTCTCAAACCATCTGTGCTCTCGGTCCAAAATTTGCACATTCTGGTCCTCAAATGAGTGACCCTTGTCTGTGAGGTGGAGGTGAACAGCTGAGTTTTGTCCAGAGGAGGTTGCTCTCCTGTGTTGGGACATTCTTTTGTTGATGGGCTTCTTAGTTTCTCCAATGTAGCGGTCTGGGCAGTCCTCGCTGCACTGGACTGCGTACACCATAACACTCTGTTTGTGTGTGGGTGTCTTGTCCTTCGGGTGGACCAGCCTCTGTCTGAGAGTCCTGCTGGTTTGAAATGTACTGGGATGTTGTGTTTGTTGAAAATCCTTCTGAAATTCTCTGAGACTCCTGAAATTCTCTGGTAACGCTGGTTGTGAATCAAAGTTTGGGGGACCATTGTTGAACATCCAACAATAATATTAAGTGTTAATATTGAATGCAATGTCAGTAAAATGATAATGAACATTTACATATCAGTCGTTTGGGTCTTTTGTAAAGTTTGTTCCAACAATTAAATTAGTGTTCAACTTCCACCCTCTGAGACTTATTGCACAAAAGTAGGATTGATTCACGTAGGATACCGGCAGGAAGCTGCACGTAAACAATCCTTGAACTTGCAAACAATTGGTTGCACAAACATCAAGTCACACTTAAACGGGGCCTCTAGTTCAAGTCAGGTGTAAATCATCTCGGATAATTTCAGGTTCACAGTTTTCCTATAAGACCCATTTTGTGGATCACATATTTCTTGAGTTAACATGGACAGCAAGATGCGTGCATCCCACTTCTCTCCAAAGGAGCAATGGTTATTCATGGATGCATAGGAAGAGGTGAAACACATGAGCACTAAAAAGGGAAATACTATCAATAAACAGAGATTAAGTGGTTGGCAAATTATAGTGGACTGATTAAATGCTTAATTACAAAACATGCACTTGTTGCACCACTGAATCATTTTCCAAGTACAGTAATCTCAGAATTAACAGTTGCGCTTTGCCTTAAAGCTGCACTGACATCATGTTGTAACTATGCATCATTTTGCACTACATACATATATATATGTATATATATATATATATATATATATATATATATATATATATATATATATATATATATATATATATATATATATATACAGCAAACCCTCGACCTACGTCACCTGCGACCTACGGCAACTCAGACTTACGATTTTATCATATTTAATAAAAATATGATTAAAAAAAAAAAAATATATATTATTATTATTATTTTTTTTTTTATGTTATTAATTTCATGTGTATAGCACTTTGTTGCAGCTGTGGTTGTTTTAAATGGCTTTATAAATAAAGTATAATTATTAATATTACGTTTTAATTACAATTTGATCGTATTTACGCAACTTCCGGTCGTTTCCGGTCGCCATTTTACAACAGAACTGCGCTCAATGGAGCTCCAGAGGCTACTGTCAGCTGGCTCCGTGTGCCCGATCAGGGTTGCCTCATACGGATAAATTAGCTGGAAACACTCGGTCAACTCTGTGGACGTCTCAGGCCCGGAGGAGCAGCCGCGGATCGCCCCGCGATGGCTCCAACAACTTCGCCCGACATGCTAACGACAGCAGCTAACAGAGCAGCAAACACAGGCGAAGACACCGAGCCAACATGCCGCGGAGGGGCCATCTACGGCCGGGAGCTCGCCGCAAATGTCCGCCTGGCAGTCGGGGGACACCGAGCTAACGCGGAGATACAAAGCCGATGCCTGAGCAGCCGCGGATCGCCCCGCGATGGCTCCAACAACTTCGCCCGACATGCTAACGACAGCAGCTAACAGAGCAGCAAACACAGGCGAAGACACCGAGCCGACATGCCGCGGAGGGGCCATCTACGGCCGGGAGCTCGCCGCAAATGTCCGCCTGGCAGTCGGGGGACACCGAGCTAACGCGGAGATACAAAGCCGACAGCCTTTTTGAATGAACTGACATGCTAACCATTGCTGCTAACCGTAGCTAACGCCGAGCTTGTTTTGGATGGAGGACATCGCGGAGAAACGGCTTTCAGTAAGTTTTTTTTTTTTCTGGCTCCAAATGTATGAAGTTAAGAAGCTAACAGTCCTTCTTTTAAACAGTTTTGACCACGTGTGTGCGTGTGGAGCGTAAGGAAGCTGGGGGAGCTCGGACGGGTGCGAGCTGATGCTAAAAGACGAAGGCAGGCTTTGACCAGCTCAAAGTAAGACATTATATTTTTTATTTATTGTACAGTATTCATTTACTGTACAGTTCTGTGCATGTTTATGGCCTAGTATGTCTGCTTTTTTAGTCTCATGCCATTAAATATGTGTGCGGCGCTCCGTTAGCGGTATAGCCGCGACCTATGTCAGAAACGCGGACCTACGACAGGCAGGTGTTTTTGGTCCGCGAGGTACGACAAAATCGACCTAAGTCACACACGTAGGTCCCTATCCCTGACGTAACTCGAGGGGTACCTGTATATATATATATATATATATATATATATATATATATATATATATATATATATATATATATATATATATATATATATATATATATATACAGATGATGGTTATAAAATCAGAATATCATGAACAATTGTATTTATTTCAATAATTCCATTCAAGAAGTGAAACTTGTATATTATATTCATATATTACACACAGCCTGACATACTTCAAATGTTTATTTATTTTAATGTTGACGATTATAACTGGCAACTAATGAAAACCCCAAAGACAGTATCTCAGAAAATTAGAATATTACTTAGGACCAATTAAAAAAATTATTTTTAGAAAAAATTGGCCAACTGAAAAGTTAGAACCTGAAAAATATGAGCATGTACAGCATCAATACTTAGTTGGGGCTCCTTTTGCCTGGATTACTGCAGCAATGCAGCGTGGCATGGAGTCCAACAGTCTGTGGCACTGCTCAGGTTTTATGAGAGCCCAGGTTGCTCTGATAGTGGCCTTCAGCTCTTCTGAATTGTTGGGTCTGGTGTATCACATCTTTCTCTTCCCAATACCCCATAGATTTTTCTATGGAGTAAAGGTCAGGCGAGTTTGCTGGTCAATTAATAACAGGGATACCATGGTCCTTAAACCAGGTACTGGTAACTTTAGCACTGTGTGCAGGTGCCAAGTCCTGTTGGAAAATGAAATCTGCATCTTCATAACGTTGGTCAGCAGCAGGAAGCATGAAGTGATCGGAAACTTCCTGGTAGACAGTTGCATTGACCTTGGACCTCAGAAAACACAGTGGACCAACACCAACAGATGACATGGCACCCCATACCATCACTGACTGTGGAAACGTGACACTGGACCTTAAAGCTCCACAGACATGATTTTTGTACTTTTCATAAAATGGCTCAACATATATATATATATATATATATATTATCATTGAACTATGTTCGTTTTTGCAAATAAAATGTTAAATTAATGGAAAAATCCATTCTAAATTGGTTTAAATTTCGCGCCGTGTTTCTCCCTAAACTTCCGGTATTTTCCGTCACGTGATCGTGACGTAAGCTCCAGACTCCGCTCGAACGCGCACATTGAAAAACAATGGAGGAGGATACAAACGCATCCGACGAATTTAGCAATTTAAAAGTTTAGATTTTAGCGATTTGTCTTCAGTGAAGCCAAAGTTATTTTGAGTGATCAACAAGAAACAGCGTTATAATTTTTTTCTGATGCTTCTGTTTTTTGTAGAGTTTTCACGTTCAGGAAGTGAGCAAGTCTCTGGAGTTACAGCAGCTGCAAGTTGACGTGGCTGAAGGCATTCTACAACATCTAAATCGTTTGCACAGCACTGAAATGGTAATATATTAATTAATGTTTCTAATAATTATTCAACATTAATTTATAGTTTAAAAAATGAGTCCCTTTTAAAATATATGTTAAATATTTTAGATGTTTATTCTAACATACGTTCTGAAAAACATCATTCACATTTCCAGTTGTAATTTGCATGTCTACATGCACTAAATGTTCACTAAATATATAAAAAAATGTTTATATGTCAATCATTACATTTAAAAATAAATTTATATGAAATACCGTCAAAAAAACATAAATTTTCATAGCTGGATCATCATTGTATATTTGTTTTCAGCTGTTTTAATAAAAATATCAGTTTGTTTTCAGGTTTCCAGGTCTCCAGTCCATCACAGAGACACCTGGACAGGTCTCCAGTCCATCACAGAGACACCTGGACAGGTCTCCAGTCCATCACAGAGACACCTGGACAGGTCTCCAGTCCATCACAGAGACACCTGGACAGGTCTCCAGTCCATCACAGAGACACCTGGACAGGTCTCCAGTCCATCACAGAGACACCTGGACAGGTCTCCAGTCCATCACAGAGACACCTGGACAGGTCTCCAGTCCATCACAGAGACACCTGGACAGGTCTCCAGTCCATCACAGAGACACCTGGACAGGTCTCCAGTCCATCACAGAGACACCTGGACAGGTCTCCAGTCCATCACAGAGACACCTGGACAGGTCTCCAGTCCATCACAGAGACACCTGGACAGGTCTCCAGTCCATCACAGAGACACCTGGACAGGTCTCCAGTCCATCACAGAGACACCTGGACAGGTCTCCAGTCCATCACAGAGACACCTGGACAGGTCTCCAGTCCATCACAGAGACACCTGGACAGGTCTCCAGTCCATCACAGAGACACCCTGGACAGGTCTCCAGTCAAGACATCTCAGCTGCATTTTTTTGGACCAAACAGGACGGATGAAATCAAACGGATTCATAAAGATGCATCTAAAATTGTTTTAGTTTTAAATAAATGTAAATTTACAACAAAATAAAAAAATATTGATGGATAAAAATACACAAATAAAAACTAGTTATAAATATACAAGCATTAATTTTGGAACCTTGTGCAGATTCAACAAGATTTCATCAAAAACAAACCTTTAACAATATTAATAAAAACTGAACAAGTCAAAAGGATGTTGGTTTACTTTTTTTTCTAAACATGTCACCATAAAACATTTTTTAGTTTGTAGCCTTAAAAAAAACAACATTCAAAAGAAGCATCACAAAATGTTTATTCTCATAGTTTGATTTAGCTTGTTTTCACTTTAACAGCAAGGTCGTGTTCTCCCTCTTTGTTTCTGCATTGCTTTAGTTCTCCATGGGCAAGAAGAGTTGAACAAAGAGACGTGTCAGCGGATTCGGATGACGTGTAAGGAGATTTGATCACATCATCCAACACCTTAAACAGAAAAGCGGGGCTTTGTTATATATATACCAGTAATAAAGTATTTATATGATTTAAAAAAAAATAGGTGAATATCATTTATTGTTTGAATTGACAGGTCTCCAGTCCATCATAGAGACACCTGGACAGGTCTCCAGTCAAGACATCTCAGCTGCATTTTTTGGACCAAACTGGACGGATGAAATCAAACGGATTCATAAAGATGCATCTAAAATTGTTTTTGTTTTAAATAAATGTAAATTTACAACAAAATAAAATAATTTTGATGAATAAATATACACAAATAAAAACTAGTTAAACATTTCAGAACATATGTTAGAATAAACATTAAAATATTTAACATATATTTTAAAAGGGACTCATTTTTTAAACTATAAATTAATGTTGAATAATTATTAGAAACATTAATTAATATATTACCATTTCAGTGCTGTGTAAACAATTTAGATGTTGTAGAATGCCTTCAGCCTCGTCAACTTGCAGCTGCTGTAACTCCAGAGACCTGCTCACTTTCTGAACGTGAAAACTCTACAAAAAAAAGCAGTAACAGAAAAAAAAAAAATTATAACCTGCTGTTTCTTGTTGATCACTTGAAATAACTTTGGCTTCACTGAAAACAAATTGCTAAAATCTAAACTTTTAAATTGCTAAATTCGTCGGATGCGTTTGTATCCTCCTCCATTGTTTTTCAATGTGCGCGTTCAAGCTAAGTCTGGAGCTTACGTCACGATCACGTGACGGAAAATACCAGAAGTTTAGGGAGAAACACGGTGCGAAATTTAAACCAATTTAGAATGGATTTTTCCATTAATTTAACATTTTATTTGCAAAAACGAACATAGTTCAATGATAATATATATATATATATATATATATATATATATATATATGTATATGTATATGTATATGTATATGTATATGTATATATATATATATATGTAGTGGACCTACCCAGGGTCAAATTAAGGTTTTTGAACTGTCCAGTGATGACCTTTACTGACCTCTCAGTAAAGCAAGACATTTACTACAAAATCATTCATTTAGCTATAATCTGATAACATAGTCACCAAAAAGAGACTATTTCTATCTTTGATTTTAGGCTGATGTGATCAAAAGAATAACTTTTGTCATTTTCATGATGTGTGCTTTTAAGCTGTGTTATTCTGTAAGAGTTTAAACTGTGTTCACTGCTGTGTCAAAGGTGCAGTCTCGGGTCACAGAGACCGGACGGTTTTGTTTAGAAACTCAGAGGACAGTAATCCGTGTTTTTCATGAAAGGGCTCCAGCTTGCTGTGCCTTTCCCTAAACAAATCTCTCTCTGCTCTGGCTGTAACCTTGGGTCTGATAAGGCAAGTTCACTCCTCTCTTTGTTCCTGCTTTTTAAGTTCTAACTGTGCGGAAACGCTTCAGAGTTTCTGGGAGCTTCGAAAGATGATGTGAACTTTCCAAAGAGCTGAATG
>JBBPBX010088934.1:0-14400 GCA_038048925.1 Garcialebias charrua
CCGTGTACATAATCTCGTTTTCATCACATGTACCACATGCGGTGCAAATGACAATAAAGACTCTCTGACTCTGAAAATGATTCAACACTATTAATGTATTACAGAAAATATACATACAGTAGCCACACTTAGCAAATGAGCACGAATGAACACAGCAACATGAAACAGATTTTTGTCAGCAGCAGCATGGTGTGATTAGTCCTCTGAACATTCACAAAACAAAACAAAAACGTAAAAACATTTCGTCTTTTATCTGACAGATTTCCTCAGTCTCAGATGCTGTATTCAGCTCAGTCTTATAAATAGCGCCTTCTATCTCACCACTTCACCACTTGGTTTAAATTGGATGTTGAAAGGCTTTACAGAACTTGGCAAATATGGAATGATACCCCCACCTGCTGGACTCTTCATGTAACTTTACATAATCTGTGACCTGTTTGACAGTGATCTGTCAATTTTAATTATTTTCTTGTGCGGCATTGTTTTTTCCCTCCCTTGGTGAGCTTTTCTTTTTTTTGTTGTTGTGCAACCTCTCACAGTGGATCAACCAGTTTGCTGATGACAACCAAAACCAGCTGCTCACATAATCAAAGAGGACCATCAGCCTAACGATAAATCATTAGTACCCTGATGGTTGTTTGTTATTCACAGAGGACTGAGTGATCATAGCAATAACAGCATTGTAAGAGGGGGACAGTTGAACACGGAAGCCTCCACCTCCGTTTAATAATGGACAGTTTCTTTTTACAAAGATGGCCTCCTTTACTCTCCTCTCAAACCATTGTTCCTCTCTCCTCTTTGAGAAAGGAGTAAAGGAGTCCATCTTTGTGAAAAGAAACCGTCCATCATTAAACAGAGGTAGAGGCCTCCGTGTTCAACTGTCCCCCTCCTACAATGCTGTTATTGCTAGTATCACTCAGCCCTCTGCGAATAACAAACAACCATCAGGGTGCTAATGATCCATCGTTAGCTTGATGGTCCTGCTTGATCATGTCAGCAGCTGGTTTCGGCTGTCATTAGCAAACTGAAGTGTTGCTTCTCATTGTGTTTTGCCATCACCAACCCTGGGCACCTCATGTGGTCCCTGCGGGCAACCAGATGCCTGCGGGCAACATGTTGGTAAACCCTGTTCTAGTATTGAGCTGGGAGCACCCACAGCACCACTAACACACCCACAATGATTTCAACCACAGAAATTCAGCCAGAGGATAAACACCACCCATGGCCTTATAGAAAGACTATTGAAATTGAATTGACTGTTCACTACAGCAGAACAGATTTTCTCTCCCAAAGGAATCAAACTGGACTTTAAATTAAAAGACGAAAGATGGCTCAACACTCGGGTCTACATTTTGAAAATACTGTAAGGAAATTAAAATATTGTTCACTATTAACCCATTACAAGGTTGACTACACAGTACTGTATTTCAACTAGAGTTGAAGACAAATTGCAGTTGAAATGATCAGAGCCTGTTCCTTTGTTAGGTCTAATGTTCCATAATGTTCCTTTTTTCCATACAGACAACTACCGGTACTTAAATGTTTTTACTGCAGTTACAATGACACATTGATTTTGTTCTATGTTAAATCTAAACTTTCAAAGATATAATCATTCCTCTTTCTTATTTTACTTAACATTAGACTCTGCATGTTATCCTTGAAATTCTGACACACAGAATCACAAGTCCAAATGTGAACTTTGTCACAGAGTAAACAATAAAAAAAAAATTTATCTGCAGCATTGTTCATTAAAATGGCTCAAAACTATTCATTACAGAAAATATACATACAGTAGACACACTTAATGATATTGTAGACCATTGCATTTAGTAATACATTCAGCAAAGCAGATAGATAGAATATTCAAATACTGTACACTGAACCATGTGTTCAGCTTTAATGACTGTATGCCAAAGATTTACAGAGGGAAAAATCGTGAGCATAACTTTTTGCTTTGTTTTTTGAAGGGCCAGAGGACCAGACTTAGCTTTATTTATTTTAGATTTTTTTACCTGGATTATTGCATCAGGGAATAATTTTACTATTCAGCGAGCTATAACCGATTAAATGTGCAGATACTTCATTGCACCTTTCAAAAAGGTTACAAACGAGCAGAATAAAAACATGTTATGTAAACACCCTGTTTGGGTTATGTTTTGTTTATCGTGATCCGAAATAATTTGTGTTCAAAACGAAACAGGCAGTGAACGCAAATTCATAACACTAAACTGACTTGACTGCGCATGTGCGCCAACATGCGTTGCAAAATAGCGCCCGATAACAGAACAGGGTCAGGAAGTCGATAAAAGTACGTTTTATAAAGTTCATACACCATCCAGTGCAAGATTAAAATACTTTAATAAATATAAGGTAAACTATTTCTCAGTCACTTACTTTTGTTTATAATTCATTTAATCTTCGAAACTATCACTGGTGTTATAAATTAATTTGTTTCCTTGCAAAATGGCGCCCGCTAAGAGAACAGGAAGTCGATAAAAATACGTTTTACAAATAAAGTTCATACACCATCCAGTGCAAGATTAAATACTTTAATAAATATAAATATGAGGTAAACTATTTCTCAGTCATTTACCTTTTTTTATTATTAATTTTATATTCGAAACTAATTGGTGTTACACATGAATTTGTTTACTGTACTCGCAAAATGGCGCCCGCAAAGAACAGGAAGTCGATAAAAAAACGTTTTATAAATAACGTTTTATAAATAAAGTTCATACACCATCCAGTGCAAGATTAAATACTTTAATATAAATATGAGGTAAACTATTTCTCAGTCATTTACTTTTGTTTTTTTATCATTAATTTTATTTTCGAAACTCATTGGTGTTACACATGAATTTGTTTACTGTACTCGCAAAATGGCGGCCGCGGAAGCGTGCACGGGCAGTCTTAAATACGTTTGTAACATACTAAACACGTAAAAACTATTCCTGATTTACTCAAAATACAGCATATTTCAGTCTAACGTTTGTTAACATTTTCACAATCAAATCGATCGTATTTCAAAACTCCATACGGCGGAAATAAGCGCGTGCACGCGGCGATAAAAACGAGGGCAAATTTAAAACGAACGCGTAAAAACAATTGTATTTCTTCGACATTATAATAAACGTGTTTAGACCTAACGATTCCTTAATAAATGCACTTAGTCAAACCATGTATTTTTACAAAGCAAACATGCAGAAATACAAGCAAGACGTCGACCAGACTTACCTCGACAAAAGAACTTTCCAGATTCTGTTATGATTCTAAAAAGTAAATGAAACGATGATCAAACACTGTTCACTGTGTTTTTTTAGCCAAAAAAACACTGAGCTCACAAAGCCTTCGACTGTACGATCACTCGTAAAGACGAAAACAATTCAAAATGCCCGCCCCCAACCTTTTAAACCTCTCTCCACCAATGAATTTAAAAAAAGTCACATGACTACAAACAGCCAGTCAACAATCAGTTCTTGGCAGACGTATGGCTCTGACGTAGGGAACTCAACAGGAAATACCAAAATAAGACTTGTATTTAAACAGGAAGTTGTGAAAGAAAACATTAAATACAATAAATAAATGCGAAATACTGTACTTTAATCCTATGAATTAAACTATGTCAGTAAATTATGTATTAACTTTATTAACTTGTGCATAGTAAAAAAAAATTACAATGTATCTCATTAATAATTTAAAAAAGTAATATATTGTAATCTTTAATTTAGCATAACATTTGAACATCAGTATATTTACCAGAGGTGGAGAAAGTACTCAAACATTGTACTTAAGTATAAGTACAAATAAACAGAAAAAATGTACTAAAAGTATCATATTAATGTTTCTACTTAAGTAAATAAGTGTTTGATTTAAAAAAATACTTAAAGTATTAAAGTAAAACTACTTATTGAATGTATTAACTAATGCAATGATCTAGAATATCAAGTGTGCCTACTGTATATTTTATTACCAGAATTGGAGAAAGTACTCAAACACTGTACTTAAGTATAAGTACAAATAAACAGACAGAAATGTACTAAAAGTATCATATTAATGTTTCTACTTAAGTAAAAGTAAATAAGTATTTGATTTTAAAAATATTTAAAGTATTAAAGTAAAACTACTTATTGAATGTATTAACTAATGCAATGATCTACAATATCAAGTGTGCCTACTGTATATTTTCTGTAATACTTTAAAAGTGTTGTTCCAGTTTAATGAACAATGCTGCAGATAAAACATGTTTTTATTCTGTTTACTCTGTGACACAGTTTACATTTGGACTTGTGATTCTATTCCATCCAAATTTCAGTGATGACATGCAGAGTTAAATGACATTAAGTAAAATAAGAAAGAAAATGAATGATTATATATTTGAAAGTTTTTATTATCACAAAGTAAAACCAATGGGCAGCACGGTGGCACAACTGGTAGAGCTGCTGCCTCTCAGCGAGAAGGTTGCCGGTTCAAATCCCGGTCCGGGGCCTTTCTGGGTGGAGTTTGCATGTTCTCCCCGTGCATGCGTGGGTTTCCTCCGGGTACTCCGGTTTCCTCCCACAGACCAAAAAACATGCTTGTTAGGCTGATTGGTGACTCTAAATTGACCCTAGGTGTGAGTGTGAGAGTGGATGGTTGTTTGGTGTGAGTGAGACAGGTCCCTCTTGTAAATGAGTCCCCGTGACTCAACGAGGCTAGCCTGTATAAATAAAGGTTGAATGAATGAATGAAAAATGTGTTGTTTTAACTGCAGTAAACACATTTAAGTTAGCCTGGCCCTCGCCTTCCTACGCAGCTCCACTCAATTCTAGTTTCCCTTCAGCAAAGTGAAGGACAAGGGTCTGGTTTTAACCAGGCTACATTTAAGTATAAGTTGTCTGCCTGAAAAAAAGAAGCATTAGACCTTGCAAAAGAACACCGGATAATTTCAACTCCAGTTTGTCATCAACTCTAGTTAAAATATTGTCTAGTCAACCTTGTAATGGGTCAATATGAACAATATTTTAACTTCCTGACACCGTTTTCAAAACTTGGACCCAAGTGTTGAGCCATTTGGAAACATCTCTTGTCTCCTAACATCCCTTGAACTGACACATTTTAATATTGCAGAGAGAATTTCTTGTTCAAGTTCAGAAGAAGTTGGTTTTCAATGTTTGTTGGATCCAGTCTGACTCTTTTGGGAGAGAGAATCTGTCCTGCTGTACTGAACAGTCTTTCAATAGTATTTCAAAGTCAGAGAATCTTTAATGTCATTTGTACCACATGTGGTACATGTGATGAAACAAGATTATGTACACAGGGTCCCAGTTACATTCAACAATAAAATGTAAAAGAAAAATAGTATTGTAATAACATCTAAGATATGAACTAAGAAAAATACAGTATCAACTAAAAATACACTAAGCACTAATAGAAAAGCATTACTCCAAACAGTAGCATGAAACAGATTTTTGTCAGCAGCAACATGAAACAGATCAGAAGCAACATGATGTGATTTTTCACAGTGATTATTCTGGTTAGATATTCATGAGTCTAACAACCTCAAGGTAGAAGCTGTTCCTCAGTCTAGTGGTTCTACACTTAATGCTCCTTTACCTCCTTCCTGAGGGGAATGGGGCAAATTATTATTATTATTTATATAATTTATTCAACAGAGTAAGTGAAATATATGTTGTGATGTGGCTTTTTATCCACATGGAGGTGGATACAATCAAGGGTTTTTTCTTCTCCATCTGAGTATCAACATCATTCACACTATCACCTATCCCTCCACCCCCCACCCCCCGTTTAGCATTACTTGTACACAACAAAAGTCAGTCTAATGGACCATTACAAGCAATGCAAATTACTCCAACTGCCATTTGGCAGCCTCTGGTAAGGAGTCATTTGAAAATGCTGAGAGTCTAATGTTAAGCCCCACCAACTCGCACAAGAAACTCACATGACGTAGCGACCTGTAGATCACGTGACCGAATCGCCATTTTCGTGGCGGAAGAAGCCGAAGTGTGGGTAGACGCGCCAGTTCGTTTCTTTCTTGTTGGATTTCTAGTAATTTCTAGCAATCATGGTCCAAGGTTGCGTTGTCGTTCGCTGCAACAACCGTGCTGGTTGCAGTGATGTGAAGCGGTTCATTTTTTAAATTCCGAAGGTCTTAAAACACCAAGGAGAAGCAACGGAAGAACTATCAGTAAAGCGACGTCACTTGTGGCTGGCGAGAATCAATCGCAGGGATTTCACCCCATCCAAATATTCAAGAGTATGTTCAGAGCACTTCAAAAATGGTGAGTGTTAAAAACACAGAGAAATGGTAAAATGTAAATGAACAGTCAAAGTTAGCTGAACGTTGAGTAATCAACCCATGTAAATGTGCATAGACTGTCAGATTATGCACAACAGAAAGTCAGGGCAGGTTGCAACTTTTTCTTTTTTCTGTATTTTCCAGGTAAACCTGCTGGCCTTTTTAACCAGACAAATCCTGACTGGGCTCCTTCTCTCAACCTGGGTTATGACATGTCTGCACATTCAGCCAGAGAAAATGCATCAAACAGGTGGCTATATGATGTTATTGCCTTGTATAACAAGCCAAGTCATATTTTGTATAATTATGACCCTCTGTGGTTAAGTTAAAGATACTGTTAACAGTGTTTCATTTGAAATTAAAGTGAAGTTATGGTTTATTAACAAGTACTTCTTGTTACATAGAAAAAGCACAAAAAGTCTGTGCTCACCTAATGCGATTTAACCATACGTCCATATCTCATACAAGCCTGTTATTTTTGTTTATGATAATAATAATAATAATAATAATAATAGAAATAATATTGCATTAGTCTTTCTTTTTGAGGCCCTCAAAGACGCTTTACAAATTTCTTGCATCATTTAATAAGACACACATTCACACACAATGTTTTATGAAGTAGAAGTTTTAAAGTGCAAAAGCAGTTGATCACATATCAAAGTTATATTACAGTTGTTTAGTTGTGCTTCGTTTTTTCTTTACGAGGTGTGTGTTGTTCATTGACTCAGACTGAAAGTAATTACATCAAATTTGAGATTTTATTTGTTTTTTCTCCTCCTTCAACAACTCTCATTATGTTCATCTGTTCACAGGTATGCTCGTGCACAGGGCAGGCGACAGAAGAAGAAGCAGTGTGAAGCCATTGCAGCGGCGTTACTGGAACAGACTCCAAGTCCCACACCACCACCACAGCTTCCAGAACAAAGCTCATCTCACTGCACCTTTTTATTAAAGGATAGATTGGAGGGAGTTGCTGATGAGGAAACCAATGGTGATGGTGCCAGTTCAGAACTGCAATTAGGCAACCAGATGAGAGTAGAGTTTCAGCAAATGTTAATCAGAATTAAAAACTTGGAAGACTCTCTAGCTGCTGCAACAATTGCACCACAGTCCTTTAAACATAACATAGAGAAGGTTAAATATTACACAGGACTCCCTAGTTTTGTAACACTCATGTCAGTCTTCACTTTAGTGGAACCATTCATTGTAGAAACAGTAAAGAGCAAGATAAAAAAAAATCCAAAAACTGATTTTGACCCTGATGAGACTTCGCCTGAGTGCTCCACTGAAAGACTTGGCTTTCAGATTTAATGTGTCCACATCAACAGCATGTAGAATTTTTCAGCAGGTCATCCATGTTTTGTATCAGAGGATGAAAGGTCTTATTATGTGTTATGACCAAATTATCACTGTGTGTTGCACACTTTCCAACCTGTGCCCATCTGTAGTGCCATTTGATTAAGGAGTGATGAGAATTAACAACTCTGGCATAATTGTGCATTTGATAATTGAGTAGCGGTTTTAACATACTTTTAAGACTTTTCAATCTGTACTGCTATGAAATGTTGTTCCTCATGTTGTCCATTTAATACTTTTAGAAGGATGCCTGAATTTTTTGTCTTAATTTGTGTCAAAGTCCAAAAATGCATTTGCTTTAGCTTTCCATGCTTATCGCTCAGAGAAATCTTGTTATGGTGATGTAAAAATGTTACTCTTTAAAGTATGTATTACCGTAAGTAATTATCAGCACTGTGCAGCTGAACTGTGTCGTATGATGTTGATAAAAACTGAGTACAATGTACATGAACTGTGAAACTGATGGACTTAAATAAAACATGATTTTTATAAACCATAGAAAAGACTTATTTTAAAAAACACATTGATCTGTACCAGACCTGAAGTCAATCTGCAGCATATAATTAATGTAGTTAAAAGATGACTCCAGATGGTTAATTTGGATTTTTATTGTGTCATCTTACTATCACAAAAATTAAGAGTATTTACCTGTCAGCATTTGATAGTGTTTTGAAATTAGTAGCGATAACCTTGACTTTGTAAGCTTACTATAATTTCATACGGTTATATTATTTCATTAAGTAACGGGCAAATAACTTTGACAAAAATAACAACAAATCTGCAGACTTGTGTTTAGAAATATGTTTTGCATTGTATCCTCTATGGTTAAAACAACGACATACAGCCTTTCTGGCATTATTCAAAACATTTCATAGATTATTTATACTGTTCTGTTGAACACAACTATTTCGACCCCTCGGCAGGTCTCATCAGGCGGTGATGGCTTTCATGTAAAAAGCAACATGTATGCCATAGATTTCCCCGCTATAGTTGTGGGTTTGTTTATTTTTGTCAGGGGCGGGTTTGCAGTGTGTCCTGGTACCGTTCTGTGTCCCGGTAATCTCCGTTTGCGTCGGTCGGCGGCTTTTTCGATGTTTTCTTCCGTGTTTGTTGTTGTTCGTCCATACTCGCTCGTAGCTAAATGGTACCCCACAAAGATGGCGCTGACCGAAAAAAAAAAACCCACCGGATATGACGTCAGTGAAAAACATCTATTATTGGATGACTCTTTCAGCTTCCACCTATGTAACATACAAGACCGAAACTGTATTCTTTAACTGTTCTTGGCAAACGGGCGCGGAATAGGCATAAGAGCGTTCGAAGTAGCGACTGATCGTACGGGCTGCAGCACTATCTGGAGATAACATTCTTGCTATGAAACTTATGACTTAGTGTGACTTTAACATAAAGTGTAAGTCTGTTTGTAGCATTTTCTTTTGGATGAAAACATAATTGTTCTTTATTCAGTTACATAAACAAAGTTGGCTTGAGTAACTAACCAAACATTTTGCTCAAGTAAAGTAGCAACTATTGCATAGTAAAACTAATTCTAGAAGTGCAGTCTAAATGTTATTAGACAAGCCAAACTACTTAAAAAAATAACCTTTTCAACTTGAAGGTTTCTAAATCAGTTTAAAAACATACTTTAAAAATCAAATGTTCACAGTTTTTAATACTCATAGCATACAGAAGGTTGAATGATTCTGAAAAAAATGTATATTAATAATTAATGTAAAGACAGGCCCAGAGTGAGATGCTACTAGGACCGAAGACAAACGCTTCAAAAATATTTTAAAATTGTAAATAACCACAAGATGTCCCTGTAACTAACGCTTGAAGAATATTTTAAAATTATAAATAACCACAATATGTCACTGTAACTGAAGCTTCAAGAATATTTTAATATTGTAAATAACCACAAGATGTCCCTGTAACTGACGCTTCAAGAATATTTTTAAAATGGTAAATAACCACAAGATGTCACTGTAACTAACGCTTCAAGAATATTTTAAAATTATAAATAACCACAAGATGTCACTGTAACTGAAGCTTCAAGAATATTTTAAAATTGTAAATAACCACAAGATGTCACTGTAACTAGCACTTTAAGAATATTTTAAAATTGTAAATAACCACAAGATGTCATTGTAACTAACGCTTCAACAATATTTTAAAATTGTAAATAATCACAAGATGTCACTGTAACTAACACTTCCAGAAAAATGTAAAATTATAAATAAACACAAAATGTCACTGTAACTGAAGCTTCAAGAATATTTGCAAATGTGATCCCCAGGCCATTTTTGAACCAATAATTCTGAAACTCAGTGAACATATGTACCTTCTCAGGACCTACGACAAAGTCTCTTGGATCCCTGATCCAAAACCTACAGGAAGTCGGCCATTTTGGGTCAAAGGGTCATTTTCCAACATTTTGAATTACGGATTTGAACTAACTCCTACTAGGGATTTTGAAGGATTGCCTTCAAACTTGGTTAATATGCCCTTAACACATTGGACAGTAAAAATTATCAAAAGCTTGCGTTTTCATTTATGCTAAAGGGATGTAGCCAGGCCTCTAGTTTGCGCTTCTCGTCATAAATTTCAAACAACTATAACTTTCATAATACAGTAAAAGACAGAACTGCACCAAGCTTGGCATAAGTCATCCCTGTGGAATGCCCGATGATCCTCTGTGATCATATTCTGACACCATCTAAGCCCCGCCCCTTCAGAACAGGAAGTCACTTTTTTACTTGGAAAGATCCCTCTCTGACACCTTTGATGATCAGGATGATCCTGTATTAGAAGACGTAGAAAATGTTGCTCTGACTTGCTTTAAAGCGCAAACTGTTTTCGCTAGAGAATGTGGGCATGGCAGCGTGACAATCTCAGATATGACACCGTCGTCATACGTTTGGCTCTAAATTCCACAGATTTTAACCGAAGTGCACCAAAACCACTACCATCGATAGTGGTACCAATAGTGATACCCTCCACAGCGCCCACTATATTATTACTACAGTTATATCTCAGTCATACATCATCCAATCTGCACGAGATTTATTGTGCTTCATCAGTGAGCAATTCTATACACATTGGTATTGTTGATTCATGACATCACTTAAGCCCCACCAACTCATACAAGAAACTCACAATTATTGGGCGACTCTTCAAGCTTCTGCCTGTGTAACATACAATACTGAAACTGTATTCGCTAACTGTTCTTTGCAAACGGGTACGGGATAGGTACGAGAGCGTTCAACGTAGCGACCGAGCGGACGAGCTGGAGCTCCCACGGTCACCGCAATAAGGCTGGAGCGGCGCTAAGCTGCGAGGGCCTCAACGCTGCTTGCAGCTTTATTATTAGGCCCGAAGCAGCGAAGCTCTGCTGAAGGCCTATTGTAATCGCAGGATTTCTTCATTATTAGGCCCGAAGCAGCGAAGCTCTGCTGAAGGCCTATTGTAATCGCACGATTTCTTCATTAGGCCCGAAGCAGCGAAGCTCTGCTGAAGGCCTATTGTAATCGCTCGATTTCTTCATTATTATTATTATTATTCTTCCGTCACTTCGCGCGGCCGTTTGGGGCCTTTAACATATTCAAAAACTCACCAAACTTCACCCAAAATTGTCCCCCAACGAAAATTTTATGAATCTGGTGTAATCGCAAGTGGGCGTGGCCTAACTGCTCAACAGCGCCCCCTAACGTGAGTTGGGGAAAACCGTAAGTCGTAGAGATCTGAAACTCGGTACATATGTAGATCTCCCCAATTCAAGAAAAAAAGTACATTGGAGGTACCCTCTAAAATGCACAGGTAGGCGGCCATTTTGGGTCAAAGGTCAAATTTTGGTCATTTTTCAGTTTTACTCATGTCGAACTTTGACGAACTCCTTCTCAGGCGTTCGACCTATCGGCTTCAAACTTGGTCAGAATGCAGTTAAGGCATGGGCCTTTAAAAGTTATCAAAAAAATTGACTTTTCGTATATGTTCAGGGGGCGTGGTGGAGCGGTGAACTTGGCGTACTCGCCGAAACAAACGAAACGCTATAACTTTGACATTTAAAGGTCTATTGACACCATGCTTTATCCTAGAATAATGAAACTTGGTACACATATGTATCTCATCAGGAGCTACAAAAAAGTCTCTTGGAGCAATGGTCCAAAGCCAACAGGAAGTCGGCCATTTTAGGTCAAAGTCACAATTTGGTCTATTTCATTTACGTCATATCTGAGCGAACTCGTCCTAGAGCTTTCGAGATCCAGGCGTCAAACTCGGTCAGCACTATCTTGAGGCATTGAAGGTCAAAAGTTATCAAAAGAATTTTTCTAAGTCAAAGCATGTGGGCGTGGCCTTAGGTCAAAGTCAAATTTGGTCTATTTCATTTACGTCATATCTGAGCGAACTCGTCCTAGAGCTTTCGAGATCCAGGGGTCAAACTCAGTCAGCACTATCTTGAGGCATTGAAGGTCAAAAGTTATCAAAAGAATTTTTCTATGTCAAAGCATGTGGGCGTGGCCAAGCCTCAAATCTGGCCATTTTCCATGAAACATCAACTACGTCATATCTGAGCGAACTCGTCCTAGAGCTTTCGAGATCCAGGCGTCAAACTCGGTCAGCACTATCTTGAGGCATTGAAGGTCAAAAGTTATCAAAAGAATTTTTCTATGACAAAGCATGTGGGCGTGGCCTTAGGTCAAAGTCACAATTTGGTCTATTTCATTTACGTCATATCTGAGCGAACTCGTCCTAGAGCTTTCGAGATCCAGGCGTCAAACTCGGTCAGCACTACCTTGAGGCATTGAAGGTCAAAAGTTATCAAAATAATTTTTCTATGTCAAAGCATGTGGGCGTGGCCAAGCCTCAAATATGGCCATTCTCCATGAAACATCAAGCTAAAATAACTTCCTAATATAAGCTCCCAGCTTCACCAAACTCACTGACATCGATCCTTGTTCACCCCCCTGCAGGATTCCATTGCAATACTTGGTGGGCGTGGCCTAATTCCGCAACAGCGCCCTCTAGAATATTTAAAAAAAACAGCCCCCAGCCATGCTTTATCCCAGAATAATGAAACTTGGTACACATGTGTATCTCATCAGGAGCTACAAAAAAGTCTCTTGGAGCAATGGTCCAAAGCCAACAGGAAGTCGGCCATTTTAGGTCAAAGTCATAATTTGGTCTATTTCATTGACGTCATATCTGAGCGAACTCGTCCTAGAGCTTTCGAGATCCAGGCGTCAAACTCGGTCAACACTACCTTGAGGCATTGAAGGTCAAAAGTTATCAAAAGAATTTTTCTATGTCAAAGCATGTGGGCGTGGCCAAGCCTCAAATCTGGCCATTCTCCATGAAACATCAAGCTAAAATAACTTCCTAATATAAGCTCCCAGCTGCACCAAATTCACTAAGATCTATATTTATCCATCCCTCGACAGGACTGCAGTCCAATATGTAGTGGGCGTGGCCTGATTCTTCCAGAGCGCCCCCTAGAATTTAGTTTAAAAATCAGCCCCCAGCCATGCTTTATCCCAGAATTATGAAACGTGGTATACGTGTGTAAATTGTCAGGACCTACAAAAAAGTCTCTTGGAACCCTGGTCCAAAACCAACAGGAAGTCGGCCATTTTGGATCAAAAGGTAGTTTTGGTCATAAATTTCACACCTTTTGACTCAAGTGCGCCCCCTACATTATGTCTATAGTTATATCTCAGTGATACATCATCCGATCTGAACCAGATTTATTGTGCTTTATCAGTGAACACTTCGACACACATTGATAATGGTATGTAAAGTTTTACTCCATAGCGCCCCCTATATTATTACTACAGTTATATCTTAGTGATACATTATCCGATCTGCACGAGATTTATTGTGCTTTATCAGTGAACACTTCGACACACATTGATAATAGTATGTAAATTTTTACTCCATAGCGCCCCCTATATTATTACTACAGTTATATCTTAGTGATACATTATCCGATCTGCACGAGATTTAGTGTGGTTCATCAGTGAGTACTTCTATACACATTGATAATGTTGTGTAAATTTTTACTCCACAACGCCCCCTATATTATTACTACAGTTATATCTCAGTGATACATTATCCGATCTGTACAAGATTTATTGTGCATCAACAGTGAGCCCTTGTGTACACATTGATATGGTGGGCTAACATTTGACTCAAGTGCGCATGCTAGTTAGCTTAGCATTAGCATCACCCGTTAGCATGTGAGATAACACCAGAAACTTGTTCAGCGTGATCTGTTGAGTCATCTGTGTAAGTTTGGTTGAAAAATAAGGTGTTAGCCTAGCATGCTAGTTAGCTTAGCATTAGCATCACCCATTAGCATGTGAGATAACATCAGAAACTTGTTCAGTGTGGTCTGTTGAGTCACCTATGTAAGTTTGGTTGGAAAATAAGGTGTTAGCCTAGCATGCTAGTTAGCTTAGCATTAGCATCAACCGTTAGCATGTGAGATAACACCAGAAACTTGTTCAGTGTGGTCTGTTGAGTCACCTGTGTAAGTTTGGTTGGAAAATAAGGTGTTAGCCTAGCATGCTAGTTAGCTTAGCATTAGCATCACCCGTTAGCATGTGAGATAACACCAGAAACTTGTTCAACGTGGTCTGTTGAGTCACCTGTGTAAGTTTGGTTGGAAAATAATGTGTTAGCCTAGCATGCTAGTTAGCTTAGCATTAGCATTACCCGTTAGCATGTGAGATAACACCAGAAACTTGTTCAGC
>JBBPBX010088935.1:0-14400 GCA_038048925.1 Garcialebias charrua
GAACGAGACATGCAGCAAGTCCACCGGGGGGCGCCGTCCACCACGAGACTGGTCCTCCGCTCCAGACCATGTTAGTAAAGTTCTGCAGCAGGTTTCATGCACGTTTCGGTTCAGACTGGTACCAACTCACTGCCTGGATGTTCAAGGTGGGCTCAGCTCAGGTGAGGTACCTGAAAGTCGTCCACGGACGGCACCGAGCGCTGGGTGGTCCGCCGGCGGTGCCACTGGTGCAGGGTGTTCCGGGCCTCGGAGCTCAGAACCCGGGCCGCCTGCTCCTCCTGGAAGTTCTTGATGAGCGCCATGGCTCCGTAGGTGCTGGTCAGGTAGTAACCTCCTGGAGAAACAAGAAAAAGATTGTATAATTAATTCAATCCGTTCATTCAGTTTGAACAATTAAAGTTATAATTTTAAGACATCAGAAACCAACTTGTGCTTTTATTTTGACAGGTGACTTCAGAGGCTCTGAAACAGGAAGTGGAAAACTGAATGAATAAAACCAGAGTTGACTTCAGTCCATCTGAATTTGCAGAAATCTTCAGAGGGATTGATAAACTTATATCTAATCTAATTTAAGGACGTCCCAGAAGCATTAGAGCAGTATTAAAGGGATACCAGTAGTTGGAACATTTTGAAGTGGGGTTTTATTTACCGTACCTGTTGAAGCCTCAGTTTGGGGAAAAAACGTTTATTTCTGATTAAACTGACAAGCTGACGGCTGCTGTTTAAAAAAAAAAAAAAAGTCAGTTTTTCATCAAGTCATCATTTACATGAAGTTCTGCTGCACTTCCTGTGCAGACTGGAGTCCCTTTCTGCAGAAATATCCTCCTGTTTCTGCTTAAATGTTTACAAAATGTGTCAAAGTTTATGACTAATCCATCAAAAACCATCAGCTGGAGTTAATTTAAATGATCTTGTGCATCAGCTTCTTTGTATGAATAAAACTGGAGATCGGGAGTTTTTTTAAAATAATATTCACTGATCGGTCTGCTAAGAACTGTGGGAGATGATGAAAACAATCAAACGTTCGAGCAACGAAACCGAAACCATCCAAGCTGCAGAGTTTCTTCCGAAAACCACAGATTTCACGAAGTCTTTTCTGAGGAATCGTCGCTGACGTCACATTTCTGAATCGACACTTTTTAAATGCGCTTCTGATTTCAACCACAATAAATCCTCTTGTGCTTCGTTCTCCTTTACTGCAGCTCGTGTTCTGTACAAATCCAACATTAAAAGTAAAATATGGAATAAGCTGGTTGCGTAAGTGTGCACACCCAACAACAGATGAATCCATCTGAATCCCTTAAGACATCAAATACCTGACGGATCAGCTGATCATCGCCTTGTTGGAGCTATAATCCTACTTCATGTCAAACTGGATTAAATTTGGCGTTTTCTTCAAATTCAACAAAAGAAATGTGAACAGATTGTGAACACACAGATCAATAACAGTCTGTCCTCTGGTGTTGACACACCAGTCTTCAGATGATCCAAAATGCTGCTGCCAGAGTCTTAACTGGAGTTAGTGGGAGAGATCATATCTCTCCAGTTTTGGCTTCTCTCCACTGGCTCCCTGTCAAATCCAGAAGTGAATTCAAAATCTTACTTCTAATCTAAAAAGCTCTCAACAACCTAGCTCCATCTTATATTGGATATTTTATTTTCTCTTCTTTCAGCTGCTCCCTTCTTCAGGGGTCGCCACAGCGAAACAAGTCACACGAAGACATGGCAATTATTTTTACATCTTTCCCACCCACATTTTGATGTTGTCAGTACCGGGAGATGAACCGGCGATTTTCCGATCACAGGCCCACCTTCTCAAACCTCTGCACCACCACTCCTCAATTTGAGATCTTGTTGTTCCATATTTTCCTAACAGAGCACTTCACTCTCAGACTGCAGGTTTACTTGTGGTTCCTAGAGTTTCCAGGAGTTTCCAGGAGCATAAAAAGAAAACTGGACTGGGTCTCACTGATTTAGCTCACTTCAGACCCATGTCTAATCATTGTTTTATCTCCCAAGCCCTCGAGAAGGTTGTGCACAGTCAGTTACTTGTTTTTCTTGAAGAGCATTACATCTTTGAGATTTTGCGGTCTGGTTTAAAAACTCTCCACATCACTGAATCAGCTATTTTGAAAGGTTTTAACTTGTACATCCTTTTAGCTACTGACTCTGGTGACTGTGTCATCCACGTGCTTTTAGATCCAACTCTGTTTTTGACCTTGTGGACCGTGACCTTCTGCTGACTCGATCGTCTGGAGCGGTGGGTGGGAACTGGGGGTGCTGCCTTAAAACTGTTCAGGTCTTATTTGACAACCTGAATGTTCTCTGTTGGTCTTGAGGGGTCAGTATCCTCCTCTTATTCTCTTTATTTTTTTGTGTGGAGTCCCTCAAGGCTCAGTTTTAGGCCCAGTTTTGTTTCCTCTCTATCTGCTCACTCTTGCCCTGTGTGCTCCCTCCCTCTTGTCAGCCTCTTGGTGCTGCTTTTGTTCGGCGTATTGCTTTTGCACTATTAAATGTTTAGCATATTCTTAGTTTAGCGTATTTCTTAGTTCATATCTTAGATCTTATTACGGTTTTTCTTTATAATTTATACATTTGTTGGGTGTAACTGAGACCTGGTGCACACAAATTCGTTCCACCACATTTGCCACATATGATGCGAATAACAATAAAGAAACCTTGACCTTGGTTCCATACACAGAAAACACAACATTTCATTCCATTGTTACGCAGATGACTTTCAGATTTATGTCTCTAAAAAAAGTTAAAAGCATATTTGATCGATTCGCTTCATAAGTGTCTTGGGGACATAAAGGACTGGATGGCACTTAACTTTTTGAGTTTTAATGGAACCAAGGCCTAGGTGATGGTTTTTGGAGGTACTGCTGGGCCCAGGTTCCTTGACCCAGTACAGCAAACTGACTGTGATGAATGTAGGGGTTGAACTGGCTCCTCAACTTAAATTTGACAACCAGATTAAAAAAAAATAAAAATGTCACATTTTTGTCATCTGTGTATGTTTCCCATACTTGACAGACGAAATTGGTCTCTGCATTTAACCCAACCACCACCAGGTGGTGCAGTGAGCAGCCGTGGTCAGCGCCCGGGGAGCTGGGGAAAATAGATGTGCACTCATAGACACCCCAAGGTGTGCCGTGGCCGGGGTTTGAACCTGGGTCCTTCGGATCCCGAAGTCCGATTCCCTAGCCACTACACCATCTTGGCCCCTACAGATCAGTTCAAGAAGCTTTTATCATTTGAGACAGCTAGCCAAGATAAAATATATCAGTACTAAAAAACAACAACACTTGGAGACAGTAATATATGCCGTCTGGATTACCGTATTTTTTGGACTACAAGGCACACCAGATTATAAGGCGCATTGAGCAAAAGAAAACAGATAAGTCAAACTTTATTCAACTCATTCATACTAACTAACAACATTGTTCAGTTGTACCACATAAAATCTGTTTGAGGTCAGTAAGCACAACCACAATTCATATATATGGCTCATTGTTGATTTTTGAGAAAATTAAAGGATTTTAAGTGTGCCTTATAGTCCGATAAATACGGTACTGTAACACACTTTATCTGTGGCTCAGTGGGTCCTCCATGGTCCGTCTGCAGGGGGTCCAACATGGTGCAGTAAAGATTTTAACTGTCACACGTAAACATGAGAACATCTGTCCCATCTTATCCTCACTCCACCGGCTGCCCTGCATTTTGGAGGTGGGGTGGGGGTCAAGCTTTCGCTGCAGCAGCTCCTAAACTGTGGACCGAGCTTAAAACCCACCTCTTTTAACACTTTGTCAAGGGTCAATTTTATTTATTTTACCAGATTTTTATTTTAGTAAGTTTCATTGATCGGATCTTGTGCATTTGACAGTTGTTTTCATTACATACCTCGTGTTTTTAACTGTATGTTGTACGAGCTGTGTTCGAATGTGATTCACCGCTCCTCTGCGCACAGAGCACGGCGTTTGGGGCAGAAGCTACCTTCTCCTTGGAGCAGAGACGGGTCCAGCAGCTCCATCATGTACTGGATCTCGGCGTCGAGCTGCGGCGTGTCGCACTGAGCCACCACGTACGTCAGCATGGGCAGGAAGTCGTCCGCTCCGTACATCCGCCCTGCGAGGAAGCAGACGGAGCGTCAAGAGCTGTGACCGCCGCACGGGCAGGACGGGAGACACGTGAGACGTCTCTGTACCCGAGTGGTCCTGCATGATGGTGTAGATGAGTTTACACACTCGCAGCAGCAGCGACACCTTCTTCTCAGGCGAGTACACCTTCCTCATGTTGAGGAACTTCTGCCGGATCTTCTCGATGGCCACCGAGTCCGGCGGCACGGCACCGTCAACCCCCATCTCCTGAGGTCTCTTGGTCTTGGCCAAGGCCAGGTTTTCCCTGAGCTGCTGCCAGGCTCCGCTGCTCACCTGCACCAGGACAAACACAAAGATTACCCATAATTCACGCTGTCACTCTACAGTGACAAGGAAGTGGCTCGTGACTCACCTGGAAGTCGTGCAGAACGGCCTCGATGACGAGCTTCAGAGGCTTCAGGACACACTTGTGCATGGCTTTCTCCAGCACCCGGTCTGTGGACCAACACACTCACATTAAAAACCAGCACCTGAAGGCATCACAGCTGCTTCCAGAAAACAGATACTGTACTGTAAAAACATATTGCAGCTCGTTGCACAACTCTGCCGACACACAAAACTGAGTTTTAATATCTCAACGATCAATTTGGTGTAAAAAAAAAACAACAACAACAAATAAAACAGTATAAATCAAAACCGTCACCCAAACAACAATCCTGAAATGTTTAAAGGGCCCCAAACGAGTCAAGCAAGCTTTGAAACATTTTGATGAGCTTGTGAAGCTCGTTATGGTCACCATGGTAACCACACACCTGTGCCTGTCACTCCCTGACTGCCAAGTTAATGAGACGCAGACAAACAGACTGAAAAGTAAGCCTCAACAAACACCTGCTGTACAAAAACCAAACGTGACACCTTCAGACTTCTTAACTTGTGAACAGCAGAAACCTCCGACGGTCACAAACGTTGACGGTTCAAAACCGTAGAAGATCTCAGAACAGCAGAGAAGCTTCCAATCCAACCATCTGTGACCCGTTTAAACTCCAAGCCGTGGTTCTGCTGCACAAACGAGGCTGGTTGCACCAAAATCCCACGGATCTCGCAGTTTGCTGTGGGCTTCGCTACGTATCGGGATGTGCCGCAACCAACCGTCGCAGCTGTTCCTGACCGAGATGCTCACTTTGATTTAATTTCCATGTTTTACTTGTAATATGTGCAACGAAACGCAGGTGAAAAAAAAAAAAAAAGAATAACTAGATAAATTTCATTTTCTGCGAAAATGCAGTTTGGATGTTTATTGCAGAAGAACTTGTTTAAAAAAAACAGCTATAATGTAGCTGAAACAGAAAAACAAACTTAAACTGTCTAAAGAGAGCAGAAAGAACACACACTTGCTCATCTGGGTTTAAACAGCAATTAGCGCAAAAAATAGGAAACTAGGTAAATAAAGCTGAAATAAGCTAAGAATAGCTGAAAACTAGCTCAAAAGGCACAACTAAGCTTATCTACCAGAAGGAAGTAGAACGAGCTGAAATGAGCTTAAAAATGTGGAATTAGCTGAAAAAACAGATTTAGCATAAAACAGCCAGAGGTGGGTAGAGTATTCAAAATGTTTACTCAAGTAAAAATATTGTTACTTGAACCAAATATAGTACTCAAGTAAAAGTAGTGAGTAGGCATCCAAAAATTTACTTGAGTAAAAGTAATAAAGTACTTTGATTATAACCTACTCAAGTAGTGAGTAACTGCGGAGTACCATCTCGTGTCATTAAATTATAACATGCAAATGGATTTACAAGGAAACATAACTTTTAATGAGACTGAACATACATTGTTATAAATAAAAACACAAAGGCAATACCAGCCAAAAGGATTTAGAAATAAACCACTTATCTTTTACATTGTTGTAAATAAAAAAACAAACACAAAGGCAACTGTAGCCCAAATAATTCTGCTAAATAATAATAAACTTGACTTTCTGCAAAACTTTGTTTCTACCAGTAAATGTTGGAACTCATTTTCTTACATTTTGACATCCTATAAACAGCACTAACTGTTAACCAGAATCTCTGACATCACTCAACATGGCCCGCGCGGAGAGTTTGTTGTGGTCACGTGACTGGTTGGCTTCACTTGATTGGTTACATGTCAGGTGACAATAAGTTACGCAATAATTTTGCTGCAAATGTTTTTACATACTTGAAAGAAAAGTAACTGTAGCGATCGACAGAAAGCTCATAGTAACTGAGTAAAAGTTGCGGTTTTCTCCCCTAAAATTTACTCAAGTAAAAGTATAAGTCTTTCACATTTAAACTACTCTCACAAGTACAATTTTCTCAAAAAGCTACAGGTAGTCCCCGAATTACGAGCGCTCTGATCTACGAGGTTCCAGACTTACGAGCTGGCGAATTTTTGGAAAAAACGCAAAAAATACTGAGTTTTCATGTGTTTTTTCACCACAGTTAGTTAGATAAACATATGGACACACGTTTCCGATCATTTTTATGCACTCATAAGCAGTTTTTGGATGAAAATAGAGTGTTTGTAGTCGCGCTAGCGAAACCGTTCCAATTTACGAGCGAAATTCCGGATTTACGAGAGACATGGCGGCCGTTCCAAATTACGAGATTTCCGGTTTACGAGCGCCTCGTTGTAACGGATCTCGCTCGTAAATCGGGGACTACCTGTACTTAAGTAAATGTAATTGAGTAAATGTAACTCGTTCCTACCCACCTCTGAAAACAGCTAAATAGTAGCAGATATTGGCAGAAAAAGTTGAAAGGAACATAACAAGCTGAAATTAGCATAAAGAAGTTAATTACGCTTAAAGTAGCAGAAAATTACCACGAAAAACTTGAATTTATCTGAAAACAGCTGAAATTATCAGTAGCTAAAAATGCTAAAAAGGTAGAACCAGAGCCATAGGGCTCTGGGTAGAACTAGCTTAAATTGGCAGATGAAAGCAGAAAGAACACGTTTGCAGAAAGAAGCAGACATTAGCACAAAAAAGCAGAAATTATCTGAAAAAAAGCTGAAATGAGCAACAACAACAAAAAAACTGATGAAAAGTAGCTAAAATTGCAGAAAGAAGCTTAAATTACCAGAAGGAAGTGGAGGGAGCACATTTTTGCTGAATTAGGCTGACAAAAGTTGAAGAATGCAAAAAATGTGGAATTTGTTAAAAAAAATTGCATTAAAACAGCTAAATAGTAGCTGAAATAGTACAGAGAAAAGCTACAAATTGCATAAATAACATGACAGGAGTATAACAAGCTGAAATTAGCAGAAAGAAGCTAGAAGAAGCACAAAAATGTTGTAGTTAGCGGAAAGAATCTGAAAGGAGCACAAAACAGCTGAAATTAGCTGAAATTAGCTGAAAATGTTTAAACGTGGAAGCTGAAAGAAGCTGAAGCAGAACACAATGTGAAAGGAGCAGTAAAAAGTTGTAAACAGATCTAAAGATCTGAAGGATGTAAAATGAGCTCAATTCATTTTCCATGAGGAAAAAATAGCAGAAAAGGCTAAATATTTCAAAAAGCTAAAGTTGCACCAATACAAAAAGTTATAGCTAGATTGTCCTGAACAAGCTGAACGTTTTTTACATTTTTAATAATGTAGGAAGAAAAATGGATCACAATAGAGTGAATGTTTCATAAACTTTCACATAATAAAACCAGCTTGAATCTCTGACAGTAATTTACATAAACGGGTGTTGTTGTTTTTTTTTTATCGAGCATAAAACCTCATTAAAATGTGGGTAAACTTTTTTTGTGAGTCAGACAAATGTGTCAACTTCTGATTCGCACCAACAAACTTTCAACTTTAAAAGAGTTTTTATGCATTTTATTCCTCAACAACTACGTATGTTGACAGATCCTGAGTATGATAAACTTCTGTTCTTCACATATTTGATTTTTACTGTTACTGTTATAATAAAAAACAGCGTACAGTAATGTGAGCTTTTTGATCTGACACCATGCCAGAAATATAAAATCCTCCATGTGTACATGGGCTCAGGCCTCATGTTACATCCTGCCCACCTCCATTGTTCAGCTCTGAGGACTGAGGCACCATTCATGCTGCACACCCCTCCAGGCACAGTTTATACCGTGTTAACGCAATGAGATGCACATAGAAAATACGGTAAACAAGCGAGCGTGCGTGAGCACACCGGGGGAATGTTCCTTTAAGGTGAGTCAGAGGAAAGGAACGAAGCTCGGGATGAATCCGTTCCACCTACGACAATCCTCACGTCTGTACAGGAGCTGCGGTTCAGGAAAGGCCTCGGCTGTTCCTTTAGCTGCGGTGGCCGGAAGTCTGGGGTGTTTACGGAGACCGGAGCGATACGCCGCAAAGACGATTTCAGGAATCGAACTTCCTGATCTCCTCAGTAGCGTTTGTGTTTTATCTAAGCTCGAAACTGCTCAAGGACTTCCTTTAACTGTAATACAATAATCAGTCCTCGGGTGGAGCATTTAGAAACGCTTCATACCAACACTGAAGAACAACTAAAGGAAACTTTGATTTCCTAAAGTTCAGCCCCGTGAAGAAATGTTCCTGATCTATGCCGTTCAGGTTCGCTCCAAAACCGGATTTTAGGTTCCAGCTAAATGCAAAGAATTAATCTTCTTCATACACCAAAGTTAGTCATGGAGTTCCTCAGGGTTCTGTGCTTGGACCAATACTCTTTACCTTATACAAAGTATATGCTTCTATTAGATCAAGTTATTAAACAGCATGGCATAATGTTCATTGTTATGCTGATGATACAGTTATATTTGTTCAAGAAACCCAATTAATCTAATCAGCTACGGTACTTAGACTACAAGCATGTCTTAAAGACATAAAATCCTGGATGACCCTAAATTTTCTGCGTTTAAACTCAGACAAGATTGAGGTTTTAGTTTTTGGACCTGAGCATCTTAGGAATTAATTTTTAAGTCTTTTGGCCTCCTTGGATGGCATTAATCTGGCCTTAGCTCTAATGTTAAACATATTGGTGTTATTTTTGACCAGGACATGTCTTTTAACCCCCACATTAAAACATTAATAGAACCACCTTCTTCCACCTACGTAATATCACTAAAATTAGAAACATCTAAAAATAATGCAGAAAAACTGGTTCATACATTTGTCTCGTCTGGACAGGACTATTGCAATGGTTTGTTAGCTGGTGTCCAAATACTTATTTAAAAAGTATTCAGTCAATCCAAAATGCTGCTGCCAGAGTCTTAACTGGAGTTAGTGGGAGAAATTATATCTTTCCAGTTTTAGCTTCTCTCCACTGGCTCCCTGTCAAGTACAGAAGTGAATTAGAAATCTTCTAACCTACAAAGCTCTCAACAACCTAGCTCCATCTTATATTGCAGATCTTATTGTTCCATATTTTCCTAACAGAACACTTTGCTCTCAGACTGCAGGTTTACTTGCGGTCCCTAGAGTTTCCAAAATCAGAATGGGAGGAAGATCTTTCAATTATCAGGCTCCTCTCCTGTGGAACCAACTTCCAGTTTCTGTCCATGATGCTGACACATTGTCCAGTTTTAAGAATAAAATAAATCCTATAGTTAGGTTGGCTTGTGATGCTGCTATAGGCTTAGACTACTGGAGGACAAATTGACCTAATTTCCTTAAATTGTTAAAACTGAATAGTTTTCATTTGATACTATTTCTATCTTAATGTGTGATTCTTGACCTGCCATTGTGTATCTATTCCTCTCAAACCCAGCCGGTCGAAGCAGATGGCCGCATGTCCTGAGCCTGGTTCTGCTAAAGGTTTCTTCCTCATGAGGGAGTTTTTCATTTCCACTGTCGCCTTCATGCTTGCTCAAGATGAGAGTTCTGTGATGGAGTTAAACTCAAAGCAGTCTGCTCCTCAGATAAATAATGTTAAATTATTATCTTTATACAAGAATATTTCTGTTCCATATCCTGAGATGACTTCTGTTGTGACTTGGTGCTAAATAAATAAACTGAACTGTAAAATAAACATCAAACCAGCAGCAGAACTCTGTGGTTTTCTGTTCCAGTCTCTCTCGTGGTTCTGGAGGACTTTGGCCCACTCTTCTTTACAGCGTTGCTTCAGTTCCATCTGAAGGTCCACCACAGCATTTCAGTCAGGCTGAGGTTCTGGACTCCTTGGTTCTGTTGTAGAGCAGCTGCTGTGTTTGGGATCATGGTCCTGTTGGACCCAGTTTGGTCCGGTTGGACAGATGAGAACCCTTTGGTCTCCAGAGGAGCTCTCAGAGACTGACATGAATCCAAACCATCAGCCTCCACCACCATGCTGACAGCTGAGAGAAGCTGTTTGCTGCAGTGCATTCTGGGTAAACATCTGTCCTCTGGTCTGGTTCTGGTCCAGAAGTCTTGTTGTTCAGATCTCGACCCCTCTTCTCCATAACCTACACATACATCTTTTATCCTTCCCAAATAATAGCCTTAAAAAGCAACACAGGAAACTTTAACTTCCTCCTGATGGTCTCCTGTAGCAGACTTCCTGTTTTTAAAAAGTATTCATATTTTATTAATTTTATTTATAAAACAACAACAATAAACAAAACAGCAGACCTACAATGTCTGCCTGGTGTCGGAAGCGTGTTCCCTGTGGCTGGAAGTCGTGTATTTCTGGTCAAATGGGATGAAGATTTTGTCCTGCTGTGACCTCTGACCTTTGATCTGCTGGCCTGTAAAGTCTGAGATGGAGCCCACTGCACGGTCTGACCTTCAGGGTGAATCCGCTGCCACTTCTGGGAAGACTGCCAGCTGTCTTAAATGTTTTCTTCTTGTGGATAATGATTCTCTCTGTAGAACAATGGACTCCAGATGATCCTTTGCCCTCCTCAGACTGAAGGCCAGCAGCAGTTCCTACAGCCATTGCTGATGTCTTTCCACTCTGGCATTGTGTTAGTTTTTTATGAATAATTTGAGGCTCTGACTTATGTTTCACCTTTTTTTAGTGACAACAGTCTTCAGTTTTTCCTCTGAAAAGAAAAAACATCACACTCCGTTCGTTGGTTTCCTTCAGCGGGGGGCTCTCGGCTCGGTGTTTGAACCCGAGCTGCCTGTCGGCACCAGAACGCACCACTCTGAGTGGGAACAACGCTCGGCTGTTTTTGATGACAATGAACAAGGGATGTGAGCGAACGCACTCGTACATATGCACGAGAAGCGAGTCCGCTCGGGTCGACAACAACAAACTGAAATGAAACATTTATAAATGAAACGCAAAAGTCTCGTAAGAAAGAGCCGTTCTCATGTCAGACTGAAACGAGCTGCTTTGTGTTGAGATGATAAATCTGCTTTACCTCTTCTGCCTGCTGTAAAAACAAATACATTCTTTGTTTTTCAACAGTTTTATGTGTTTTTCTCAACCACTGAGTCCAAAGTCTGAATCTGATGTTTGAGTTGACAAAACAGCTAAAGGATCATTCTAATGTCTGACAGCTTGAGCTGATAAAACAGCTAAAGGATTGTTCAAATGTCTGACAGCTTGAGCTAATACTTTGTAAAACAGCTAAATGATTGCTTTAATGTCTGAAAGCTTGAGTTGATAAAACAGCTAAAGGATCATCCTAATATCTGACAGTTTGAGATGATAAAACAGCTAAATGATTGTTTTAATGTCTGAAAGCTTCAGCTGATAAAACAGCTAAACGATTGTTTTAATGTCTGAAAGCTTGAGCTGATAAAACAGCTAAAGGATTGTTTTAATCTATGAAAGCTTGAGCTAATAAAACAGCTAAAAGATTGTTTAATGTCTGAAAGCTTGAGCTGATAAAACAGCTAAAGGATTGTTTTAATGTCCGACAGCTTGAGCTGATAAAACAGCTAAAGGATCATTTTAATGTCTGACAGCTTGAGCTGATAAAACAGCTAAAGGATTGTTCTAATGTCTGACAGCTTGAGCTAATAAAACAGCTAAAGGATTGCTTTAATGTCTGACAGCTTAGGATCGTTTTAATGTCTGACAGCTTGAGCTAATATTTTGTAAAACAGCTAAAGGATTGCTTTAATGTCTGAAAGCTTGAGTTGATAAAACAGCTAAGGACCACTCTAATATCTGACAGTTTGAGATGATAAAACAGCTAAAGGATCGTTCTGTCTGACAGCTTGTGCTAATAAAACAGCTAAAGGATTGTTTTAATGTCTGACAGCTTAGGATTGTTCTAATGTCTGACAGCTTGAGCTAATAAAACAGCTAAAGGATTGTTTTAATGTCTGACAGCTTAGGATCGTTCTAATGTCTGACAGCTTGAGCTAATACTTTGTAAAACAGCTAAAGGTTTGCTTTAATGTCTGAAAGCTTAAGTTGATAAAACAGATAAAGGATCATCCTAATATCTGACAGCTTGGGATGAAAAAACAGCTAAAGGATTGTTCTAATGTCTGAAAACGTGAGCTGATAAAACAGCTAAAGGATTGTTTTAATGTCTAAGTTTGAGTTGATAAAACAGCTTAAGGATCATTCTAAAATGTATGAAAGCTTGAGTTGATAAAACAGCTAAAATATTGTTCTAATGTTGTCTGAAAGCTTTGAGCTGATAAAACAGCTAAAGGATTGTTTTAATGCCTGAAAGCTTAAGATGATAAAACAGCTAAAGAATTGGTTAAATGACAAAAAGCTAAAGATGATACAACAGCTAAAGTATTATTTTAATGTCTGAAAGCTTAAGCTGATACAACAGCTAAATGAATGTCTGAAAGCTGCCTCATCCTTCACACTGTAGTTATTTCTGCAGCTGTTCAGGTTTCAAAATGTTCGACTCATTCAGAAGATGGGTGCTGTGACGTTTGTAACTTTATACTTTTCAGAATATTTAAATTAATTTATGAATATATTTCATAGAAATATGTGAATTGTAAAAAATCTTTCAAATTCATTGTTCTCTTAAAATCTGCTTCAGCGTACAAGCTCTGTTTTTGTCTTCTTATGCTACTTTTAGCTTTTAGCTGCGCGCCTTTTAAATTCTTGTTATCACTTCAATACTTTTAGCTACCGTTTGCTACGTTACATACATTTAGTTACTGTCAGTTTCCCATTTACTGCTTTTAGCTTCAGTTTTGTAGCTATTGTTTTCCTAATTTTAGCTTTTAGTTTTTTTTTATACTTCAGCTAACATATATCTCTTATGCTTGTTGCTACAGTTTTGTTACTTTTAACTTCTAGCTAGAGTTTTAATATTTTATCTACTTTATCAAACATTTAGCTACTTGGGTAGCATTTTAAACCTTATTTTATTAGCCACCATGCTGCTATTTTTTACGTTTTAGCTAGCCTTTTTGTACTTTTAGCTATATATGCTTTTGGTACTTTATCTAGGATTTAGCTACTTTTAGCTATGAGATAGCCCTTCACTACTTTTAGCTTCTAGTTAGCCTTGAGCTTTTTTAGCTACTGTTTGTTATTTTAGCTTCAGCCAGTGCCCTAACAGCTCAGTTTCAGCTCCGTGATGACGTTCAGCGCTCGCTCTTTATTTTCACAGAAAATTCGTTTTTTAAATTTTTGATTTTAAAACATCACAACAGATTTTTTATCAGGATAGTCTGAAAAATGATCCTGAGCAGAAAAATAAAAAAATAAAATAAAATTTGAACAAAAATAAATAAAATAAACACATTTCAGCTACTTTTTCTGTGGATTTTACTATTCCAAAGGTTTAAACCTGAGCAATGTTCAGTGATGATCAGCTTTGTAAAGTAAGTCAAAATGAACTCTCTGCCATTTAAATCCAGCTTCAGCTGCTAAATTAAGTTTTACCAACAAGGAGAGGCCAAGAATAACTCGCCGAGGCATTTCTGTAACTCAACCTGTTTCTGAAAGAGACAAATATGGAAATCCCGTTTGATCCAAACATAACATGTCAACTGTGACGAGTGACGCCAACTTTAAAACCTTTTCAGAGGAAGCTTCACTCACTTTCACTTCCCAAATATAAAGAATAAACAAAATTTTTTATTGATGACAAACTGACTGACAGAGACGGACCCGGCCCGGTGTGAGGTCCTCAAGGTTTGATCACTGCACCTTCACAGTATTAGAACAAAAATTAAATGTGCATCACATGGTTCTGCCTTGTTTTTATGAACAAAAGATTCAATTATTATACTTTTGCTAACCAAACAACACCACGCATTGTTCGACAATAATCATTTCATATTTATAAAATAATATTAATTATTAATGTAACTTTTTAAAATGCACATTCATAAAGAGATTGAGAAAACACCAGTGAAACTGTTGATCAGATTTTAAACATATATACAGTATATATACATATATATATATATATATATATATATA
>JBBPBX010088937.1:0-14399 GCA_038048925.1 Garcialebias charrua
TTTATCTTCTGCCTCCTTGTGTCTTGTGTCCCGTTTATGTGTTCGGCCTGAGCCAGCCGTAACAATATATCACAAACTACAACTGTTAGTAGAATAAAGAAATAACACATAAAGGCCAATTCAATGTGTGAGGTAGTCAATGATCTCTTTAAAGGAGCTGCAAATAAAACCAACCCTTTTTTAAAGTTAAAGGCTCCCATATTTACAAGATACAAGAGCTTTTATTAACATTGCACCAGTTCTCACCAATTACAACGTGATTATGTGTACAGTACACAGTCATCCAGAAGAGGGGTAGAGAATGTAAAGCTGCTGCTTATTCAAAACACATGACATGTTCTTCAGCGCGGCCTCTCTCATCCGTCTCGGGATGAAGGTCAAAGGTGTGAAAAAAAGGTAAGAAACCATGAGGGTTACAGCATTAGTATTAAAAAAAATGTATCACATTTTGTCTGCAAGACACCGCATGACACAGTAAAAACCATACCATAAGCACATAAGGACAGTTACATGTTGCATGTTGAGAGAGAGACTGAGGCAGGGAGGATCTGTCCATGATACATTCCGGATGCCTCCGATAACGCTCATAGAAAAGTTCTCCTGGGGGGGGGGTAGCAGACAAGACAAACAGCAGCTATTTTGTCCACAGTAAGCACATCTCAGGAGAAATTAGATATCCAGCCTTTTCCAAGGTTGTTTCCAAGGGAGTCAGATAAGAATTCACAAATATTTTCACATCAGGCACACATTGTAATTTCTGTGGCCTTCAGTCTGTAAGGGCGATTCTGTTCCAAAGTGATCCAATTCGGGACTTTTTCCACTGATCCAAGCTCTGACCTCAGATGTTGACCACAGCTGACCAGAGTCCCAATCCGAGGGTGATCTGTTCACCCTCTGGATAAGCTCGCAAACAGCTGATTTCTGATGTTGACCACAGCGTCCAGAGTCCAAATCCGTGGGAGAGCTGTTTCACCCTCGGGATAAGCTCACAAACAGCTGATTTCTCGAGGTCACGGCACAGACCAGACGTCGGGTGCTCCAGGCATTAAGACCTGCTGAAGTCTCCCTCATTTTGCGATAGACCAGTGCTCCACAAATGCCAAAAAAAGCAAAGCGCTGCCATCATAATCCAATATAATCCAAGATTCTTCACCTCCACAGAGCACTCCCAGGAATCCACGGAATCCATGGCGGAATCCATGGCGTATCCTCCGTCACTCTGTGAGGGTGGGAAGGCTCCCCTTGTGCCGTTCCTCTGTTTACATAACCTTGTGCAACAAAACACATGAGTTTTCACTAAGACAGAAGCCAAAGTCAAACAGCCTCGGGTGTTTTTCTTGGCTTTATAATTTTAGTAACCTCAAATTGCTTGAAAGCAGTGATTATCATAGGAGTCAAAGGGCAGCTTAGTTTGATGGTTATCATCATTACAAATGATCAGCCTGCCTAACCATCGTTAGGCTGATGGTCCTCCTTGATCATGTGAGCAGCTAGCTGGTTTCAGGCTGTCATCAGCAAACTGGTTGATCCACTGTGAGAGGGTGCTATTTATAAGACTGAGCTGAATACAGCATCTCAGACTGAGGAAGTCTTTTGGACGAAAGACGTAACGTTTCTAAAGTTTTTTTTTACTTTGTTTTGTTTTGATTTTTTGAATGTCCAGAGGAACAGACTTGGCTTTTCTAGATAATTAAAAATATCCATCCATTCATCCATTTTCTTCCGCTTATCCGAGGTCGGGTCGCGGGGGTAGCAGCCTAAAGGCCCCAGTATAGCTGCGCGTTAATCTGAGCGCCGCGGCACGCCGTGTCAGCACCGTGTAAGCGCCGTGTGAGCGCCGCGGCAAAAGCCTTTGATCGCGGGCGTGAACGCGCCACGGTCAAATTTTACTACGCCTAGGCGCTCGCGTTGATAAACTGCCTCGCGTGTCAGCAAATGACCAATCAGCGACCTCAATTTGTCCTGCTCCGCCCGGCTGCAGCTGCTGGAGCCTGCACTCCAGAGAGCTGCACTTGCACAGAGTATAAATGAACTGCCGGTGCGCAGCACACGCGAGTCCAGCGGCGTGGACACAACGGACAGCTATACTGGGGCCTTCAGTAGGGAGGCCCAGACTTCCCTCTCCCCAGCCACATGGAGCAGCTCCTCTGGGGGAATCCCAAGGCGTTCCCAGGCCAGCCGAGAAACGTAGTCCCTCCAGCGTGTCCTGGGTCTTCCTCTGGGTCTCCTCCCGGTGGGACATGCCCGGAACACCTCACCAGGGAGGCGTCCAGGAGGCATCCTAACCAGATGCCCGAGCCACCTCAACTGGCTCCTCTCGATGTGGAGAAGCAGCGGCTCTACTCCGAGTCCCTCCCGGATGACTGAGCTTCTCACCCTATCTCTAAGGGAGAGTCCAGACACCCTGCGGAGAAAACTCATTTCAGCCGCTTGTATCCGAGATCTCGTTCTTTCGGTCACAACCCAAAGCTCATGACCATAGATGAGGGTGGGAACGTAGATCGATCGGTAAATTGAGAGCTTTGCCTTTCGACTCAGCTCTCTCTTCACCACGACAGACCGGTACAGCGCCCGCTTCACTGCGGATGCTGCACCTATCCGCCTATCGATCTCACGCTCCAGTTTTCCCTCATTCGTGAACAAGACCCCGAGATACTTAAACTCCTCCACTTGGGGCAGGACCTCCTCCCCGACCCGGAGAGGGCATGCTACCCTTTTCCGGCTCAAGACCATGGCCTCGGATTTGGAGGAACTGATCCTCATCCCGGCCGCATCACACTCGGCTGCAAACCGCTCCAGCGAAAGCTGTAGATCACGATCTGATGAAGCCAATAGGACCACATCATCTGCAAAAAACAGAGAAGCGATTCTAAGGCCACCAAAACGGATCCTCTCAACACCTTGGCTGCGCCTAGAAATTCTGTCCATAAAAGTTATGAACAGAATCGGTGACAAAGGGCAACCTTGGCGGAGTCCAACTCTCACTGGAAACGAGCCTGACTTACTGCCGGCAATGCGGACCAAGCTCTGACACCGGTCGTACAGGGACCTAACAGCCCTTATCAAAGGGCCTGGTACCCCATACTCCCGGAGTACCCCCCACAGAACCCCCCGAGGGACGCGGTCGAATGCCTTCTCCAAGTCCACAAAGCACATGTAAACTGGTTGGGCAAACTCCCACGCACCCTCCAGGACCTGCTGAGGGTGTAGAGCTGGTCCAGTGTTCCACGACCAGGACAAAAACCACACTGCTCCTCCTGAATCCGAGGTTCGACTATCCGACGGACCCTCCTCTCCAGAACCCCTGAATAGACCTTACCAGGGAGGCTTAAGAGTGTGATCCCCTATAGTTGGAACACACCCTACGGTCCCCCTTTTTGAATAGGGGAAAGAACCACCACCCCAATCTGCCAATCCAATCCACGCAATATTGCAACACAACCCCACAACATCCAGAGCCCTAAGGAACTCAGGGCGAATCTCATCCACCCCCGGAGCCATGCCACCGCGGAGCTTTTTAACCACCTTGGTGACCTCAGCACCAGAGATTGGAGAGCCCGACCCAAAGTCCCCAGGCTCCGCTTCCTCAGTGGAAGACGTGCCAGTAGGATTGAGGAGGTCTTCGAAGTATTCCGCCCACCGACTCACAACATCCCGAGTTGAGGTCAACAGCACGCCATCCCCACCATAAATGGTGTTGGTCGCGTAACGCTCCCCCCCCCTGAGACGCCGGATGGTGGACCAGAATCGCCTCGAAGCCATACGGAAGTCATTCTCCATGGCCTCTCCGAACTCCTCCCATGCCCGAGTTTTTGCCTCAGCAACCACCCGAGCCGCATGCCGCTTGGACTGTCGGTACCTATCTGCTGCTTCCGGGGTCCCACAGGCCAAAAAGGCCCAATAGGACTCCTTCTTCAGCTTGACAGCATCCCTCACCGCCGGTGTCCACCACCGGGTTCGAGGGTTGCCACCACGACAGGCACCAACAACCTTGCGGCCACAACTCTGATAAGCTACCTCGACAATAGAGGCGCGGAACATGGCCCACTCGGACTCAATGTCCCCCGCCTCCCTCGGAACGTGTTCAAAGCTCTCCCGGAGGTGGGAGTTAAAGCTCCGTCTTACGGGAGACTCTGCCAGACGTTCCCAGCAGACCCTCACAATACGTTTGGGTCTGCCAGGTCTGACCGGCATCCTCCCCCACCATCGGAGCCAACTCACCACCAGGTAGTGGTCAGTTGACAGCTCCGCCCCTCTCTTCACCCGAGTGTCCAGGACATGCGGCCGCAGATCAGATGAGACGACAACAAAGTCGATCATTGAACTGCGACCTAGGGTGTCCTGGTGCCAAGAGCACATATGGACACCCTTATGCCTGAACATGGTGTTTGTTATGGACAATCCATGACGAGCACAGAAGTCCAATAACAGAACACCACTCGGGTTCAGATCAGGGGGCCGTTCCTCCCAACCACACCCCTCCAGGTCTCACTGTCATTGCCCACGTGAGCGTTGAAGTCCCCCAGTAGAACAAGGGAGTCCCCAGGAGGCGCACTCTCCAATACCCCCTCCAAGGACTCCAAAAAGGGTGGGTAATCTGCGCTGCCGTTTGGCGCATAGGCACAAACAACAGTCAGAGCCCGTCCCCCCACACGTAGGCGAAGGGAGGCTACCCTCTCGTTCACCGGGGTGAACCCCAACGTACAGGCACCAAGATGGGGGGCAACAAGTATGCCCACTCCTGCTCGGCGCCTCTCACCAGGGGCAACTCCAGAGTGGAAGAGTGTCCAACCCCTCTCAAGGAAACTGGTTCCAGAGCCAGAGCCATGTGTTGAGGTGAGTCCGACTATTTCTAGCCGGAACCTCTCAACCTCACACACTAGCTCAGGCTCCTTCCCCACCAGAGAGGTGACATTCCATGTCCCAATGGCCAGCTTCTGTAGCCGAGGATCAGACCGCCAGGGTCCCCGCCCTTGGCCACCACCCATCCCACATTGCACCCGACCCCTTTGGCCCCTCCCATAGGTGGTGAGCCCATGGAAAGGGGGACCCACGTCTCCTCTTAGGGCTGTGCCCCACCTCCTGGCCTGGCTCCTGAGTGGGGCCCCGGTGACCCGCGTCCGGGAGAGGGAACATTGATTCCATTAGTGTTACTCATTAATTTAAAATAATTTATTTAAAATAAAAATTCCATGCCGATCGTGTGGCTCATCCATCAATCAGCCAATTGTGTCATGTCCAATCTTATTTTGAAAACTGCGATAGAGCTAATCTGCGATAAACAAACCCTGAAGTAGCGAGGGACTACTGTAATAAACTTATGAACCAAGATGACTGCCTTGAACAAATAAATTTTATATTGGATATGTAAACTGAAAATAATTACATAAACACTAATTTAAACAAAACAGCCATTTACGACTTCTTAATATCGCATACGATCTGCCCCTTCAAGTAAGCATTTCTGCCTCCCTCAACCCTTATAAAATCTCCACCCCTAAAAGTGTGGTGGGGATTTTTCATTAATTCAACCTTTATTTAAACAGATAAGTCACATTGAGCCTCGAAGACTCATTTACAAGTGAGATCTGTTGGACAGACAATAAAAAGGTGAAAAATAACATGTAGGGTTTGGAGACAAAAAAAATTCCTAACACTTTTTAGACCTCTGTTTGAAGGTCAAAAATGTGGTAATGAAAAAAGTCTTGTACACAAGCACATAATGACGCCGACATTACGCAGAGGTCAGGGAGGACTCAAAGGCGGTTGAGCAGCCAGCTCATAGATCATGTTTATCACAGATAAACACAATTGTTTTGGGAACAGGCAGAACTTTAATGACATCTACCTTCAGTCTGTGTCGGTCCACTCGCTTCCGAAAATGTCCAAATTAAAATGACCAAACAAATGGAACGTGCCTCAGAAAATCCCCAAGATGTAATCCATTCAGCCAAAAGTCTGGTTTTTCAAGACATGAACCAAGCCATCATGTAAGGCAGGCAGCCTGACCAGGTCCAGATTAGCCGCCGCCGTCTTCCTTTTATGTTGATAGACCAGGAACCAGCCAATTCCAAAAAGCAGGAACCAGTTATCATAAATCCAATTAAATATGCGTCCTTAAGATCCACAGATGACAGCAGAGATAGACACATCATCAAGTCTTCCAAGTCGATGAGATATCCAGCTGTGTGCATGCCAACAGGGCAAATCGGCTCGCCTACAACCTGCCTTCTATTTTGAAGAAATGTTATCAGTTGTATTGCGGGACCAACTGACCAAATTGAAGTCCATAGTTATGATTCGGAAGATTTTGTAGAAGAGAGGCTCTCAGACTGTTTCACAGACAAGACAAAGCAAAAGCAAAGCGGAGACCGAGAGGAGACGTCCACCCTTGAGAAGAGCAGGTGTTGAATGGATGAGTGCCGAGCTAACCAAGCAGTCATATGCAGGCAGCAGCCCACAGGCAGCTGCCATGAACAGACGGAGGGGCGCCTGGAGGCTTCTTATTTGGAGTCAGACAGTGAATTTAATGGAGAAGAGTTGGCTCGGATCCGTCAAGTACGGTAAGGGAAAGTGACGGGGGGTAGGACGCTTGACAGAAGCGGAGTGTTTAACAACCTGTTAAATGCAAGAAAATGCATCTACTTTATTAAAAAAAATCTGGGAGAGGACCCCTAGCTGGCCCGCTTGCTATTTACGTTCCGGCATCGATCAGTTTACAAATCAAGCCCTGGCTATAACTGAATGAGCTTTGGTCTAGCTGAGAGTCATTCAATCTGATAAACATGATAGGAACTTTTTCAGGAGAACGGTGCTAAGACTTTTGGTAGCCTATTGGTGCAACTTTAGCTTTTTGAAATATTTATCCTTCTCTGACATTTGTTTTTCATATAAAATGAATAATTTTAATGTACATCCTTCAAATCATTAGATTTGTTTACAGCCTTTTACTGCTCCTTTCACATTTTGTTCTGGTTCAGCTTCTTTGTGCAAATTTTAAAAATAAATTCTGTTACTTTCAGCTAATTTCGGCTGTTTTTTTCAGCTGTTTTGTGAGCCTTTCAGATTCTTTCTGCTAACTACAATTTTTTTCTTCTAACTTCTTTCTGCTAATTTCAGCTTGTTATGCTTTCAGCTTATTTCTGCAAGTTTCAGCATTTTCTGCCATTTCAGCTACTATTTAGCTGTTTTATGCTAATTTTAGTTTTTTCAGGTAATTCCACATTTTTGGCACAAATTTTTAANTGGAAATAAATTTAACTGTTTTAAAATGTATTTGTTGGCATTTTGTTTTTCTTTTGTTTTATTGACACTGTACAGTTAAACAGCACTGCAAAAAAAACAAAATGTCCCACAATGCTTTGGTTTATTTTGGTGCACAATGTATGGACATTGTAGAAATGTTTGACTTTTCATGAAAAAAAAAATCCAAAAATGCTCTTCCTAAAGATTTTCTTGTCTTCAGGTAGATCTTTTTCAGGTGTGCTTGCACTTTTTTTTAGGTGTTTTTGTGCTTGGATAAACCCATAAATAGATTTGTTTTTCTACTCACCTTTTTTTGTAAAATATGTTGGTGTTTGCGTCCAATAGAGAGACCTTTCACATCAGCACTTTTTTTAGTGGGGGGAAGTTTCAAAATTGCCCCCGAGGTAAGTTTGTCTAAGTTGTATTTTCCTAGCTGTACTTTTATGTCAGTATACAAACTTCCAGCAAATAAAAGTACAGCTTAGAGCTTTAATTTCGAAGTGGTATTCTAAAGATAGTATCTCACTGAGCTGTGATATGTAGGGACTAGTCGGGCACATAAACCTGTGAGAAGTTGTTCATTGAAAGACACTGGGGGTTTATTGAAAGTGTGTTTATTTAGTTACATAAAACTAAAGCTCTAGAGCCCTAGAATTATAGAAGCTAAATTGAGAAGGGTTCCAGGTGCCTGCAACAACTTTGTGACTATTTTGAGATAATATTTATCTTGCAAATTTTTAGAACATGTTTAGAATTCCATGACACAAGAGCAAAGCCCTGTACACACACAGAACAGAACACGTGAATGAAATACATGTGGAAACTCCCTTGCAGACGCTATTCATACACAGTGAGGGACTAGCTTAGGGTATTAAAAATGTATATTTGTGCATAGATTTGTGAATGACCTTGGCTTGAAGAAACTAGAGTTTAAAGAGAATTATATTAATGAGCTAATGGCTAATTCGAATGTGGTCAAGACTAAAATGGATAGCTACTTCCCTAAAACGACTCTAATCTCAAAAATCCTAAAGTGGTTTAAGCTAAAGCAACTAGACACCTTTACATTACTGTCAGTTTCACATGGTTATTCCTGAAAGAATATTATATTTGTGCCTTAAGATCCCCAAGCAGGACTGGAAGTGCTACTGCCAGCTGCCTCTGTTAGTAGTCCCTCGATAGTTCGCAATTTGACATTCGCAGACTCACTCTTTCGCTGGCTTTCAATTCAAGATTGTGCACAACAACACAATTGTCAACTTATTACTCACGGGATTGGGATGGCACGGGATAAAAAGTTAATGGAAGCAGATGGGAGCGAGAACAAACCAATAGGACAAAAACAAACAAAAAAAACTTTGGACAGGCGCTGCCATTTTGTAGTTTTCTTTCAATAAGCCTATATTGTAACGCAAGTCAAAAGAACTACACGGCCCAGAAGTCAACAGTGCTTCCAGCCGCTGCTTTCTGCCAAAATTCAAAGAACAGCAGTGGATGGAGCAAACACTAGTGGAGAAACTGATGCAGTAAGAATCGTTTTGCAACGGAAAGTCAGAAGTAACGATCTATCTATCAAAGTCACAGAACTGGCAGAAAAGTCGCAAATAATCCTGAAGCTGAACTCATCCTTCAAGTTGTAGAAGTATCTTCACTGGTGAGTACCCATTTAAATTTTGCAGTACTGTACAGTGCATATGTTGTTGAAATTACGTAGGTTGAAGAGTTTAGAACATTGTTTGAAGGGTTTATAAAGCCTAAAAATAAATATAAAGTCCTTATTTGGCGGATTTTCTTCTATCGTGGGGGTCTCTGGAACGTAACCCCCGCGATAAGTGAGATACTAATGTGAAACTGATAGCCACGTAAAAAGCATTTGCTTGAAAACGATGACATTTTTTAAAAGTTGGAGTTGTTTTAAGAGTGCCGCAACACCTTTTGGTGATGATTTCCTCCTTCACTAGCAAGTCCTACTGGAGACCCGGTAGTTAATGACTCAAACTGGTTTAGTGTAGTTAGTTACTTATTTTTACATCTAACACCTGTGAATAGCACAGCTCAGGTTTAATTCCATCACTTGGCTCTCAGCGGGCCGTCTGGAATCTGGTTCCTCTTGTTTTCTTTTGCCTGTCATACCCCATTTTTGTTTATTCCTTGATATTTTCCATGTTGTCTTTTTTTTTTTGTCTCTATTGCTGTCTTCTCAGCCGTGTCTTTACCTTGACCTGGTTACCTGTACTTTTCATGCAGCATTTTGCTCAATGACGGTGAGATTTTCGACAGTGACACAAACATGTAGACTTCAAAGTGACTCAGCGGTTCCTGAATGCATCCGAAGGAAGGGTACAGCTTGTACTATTTCTGGTACACCGTTACCGTCTTTGTTCTTCAACTTCCTGGACGCTGTTAGTTTATTGACTATCTATCATGAGAAAGCCAGAGGTGACTCTGTTAGGAGGAAAGATGGTGGGAAGTGGTTTGTTGAACAAAAGGAGAGACAAAGGAGTCAAAGGGAGCAAAGTGAAGTGTTCAACCCTGCTGTCTGCTTCGATTCACACGTTTTCATTCTATTGAACGGAGCAGGCCTCAGGAGTGACAGCAGAGATGTGTAATGTTTGATCTGATCGCAGGAATTACACCAGAGGGAGATCTGTGCTGACGTGCATGAAATATATTGTGACATGAATAACATTTAAATATGATATTTACTAATCACAACCAACACTTTGACAAGAGTGTTTGTTTGGATCTATCCCTCTTGCTGACAAACTCCAGCCCTCCAGCCTTCAACCCTGAACTGAAAAAATCTATGAAAAAAAAAACTAATTTATTGGTGTAGTCAAAAATATAGAACAGAAATGTCCATCACAAGTCCTCTGAGCTTGAAGCAATAGTTGAGATCTTTTGCACTGCGGTTCTGTGGAAAGATTATGTGTAGGTAGGCTTTTGAAAAACCTGAGTTTGAACAAAAAGCGTACGGTAATCACGACCATGCTGACAGTTTGACAAGAACTAAGCGGATTGGCGCCACCTCAAAACAACTCCAATTTCAAAAAATATTAAGAAGTTCAGGTGGACATCATTTTTAAACCTTTACACGTTTAATTTAGCGTTACACAGCTATCTTGTTAGAAATATTGTAGTATAATGTGCATGGAAGGGCTAGAGCTAGCTGCTGCTGCTATTTGTCCTTGTCCAACCACAGAGTTCAATGTAAATAACTATATATAGCAAAGCTGATGGCGGTGTAAAGACTTAAAATATTGTTTTCATGAAATGCTTTGAAAAGTTGATTATGCAATTTTAAAACAGCCTACTTTGGTTTTGGTTTCATTTAGCTGAGCTGTTAGCTCGTTAGTCTGGTAATGATGAAACTGAACAGCTGAAGTTGTTCAAAGAGCTATCTACAAGTGGTAAACTAATAATTACTTTGAGGCTCGTTTCCATAGAGGGAGATCGTAAAAATAAAACCACAGTGGAAATGCTTCACACCTGCATTCTTTCTAACTGCCAGCAACAACACCCATGCTCATTAAATTAGGAATAATTGTATACAATTCTGAGAGAAAACCAATAAACCAATTCAATGTAAATGTTCTGACAGCTTGATCAAAGTCAAAGTCAAAGTCAACTTTATTGTCAGAACTGCAATATGTACAGGACATACACAGGATTGAAATTGCGTTTCTCTCAGTCCCTCGGTGCAACAGTAACCATTTAAACACTAAAACACTGAAACATTTAATAAACATAAGCATAAAATAGTAAAAGTGTAACACTGTCCTGAGTTTTTGCATAGTAGTATAAAAGTATGAAAATTTACACCAACACTAAAACACTAAACATTTAATGAACATAAGCATAAAATGAAATAATAAAAGTGTAATACTGTCCTGAGTTTTTGCATAGTAGTATAAAAAAGTATAAAAAGTATATCTATAAAATAAACTGAAGGTTCTAGCATTGACATTTGCAAAGAGTGGCAAAGCAGCATATGAGTTAATGTACACAGTATATGTATGAGGTAGTTGATGTTGGTATAGAGGCAAAGTGGCATATGCAGTAAGGCACATTGGGCATCCTTAAATAAGGCTGGTCAGAGAATACTGTATATAATAATAATAATAATAATAATAATAATGAATTCAATTTGTAATGCACTTTTCATTAATAAAAATCTCAAAGTGCTACAATGTGTAACAAGGTAAAGATAAAAAATAAAACAAGTGATAAAATCAAATAAAATCAACAATAATATCGACTAAGATCAAAGATAAAATCATGTAGATTTAGGCTTGCTTAAAAAATAAATAAAATAAAACAAGTGATAAAATCAAGTAAAATCAATAAAGATATCAGCTAAGATCAAAGATAAAATCATGTGGAGGCAGAATAGGCTTGCTTAAAAAGAAAAGTCTTAATGCCGCTTTTAAAGTCAACCAGTAGCTATGTTTCCATCCAATTTAAATTCGATTTTTGAGCGAATTTTAGAAAATTTCGCTAAAATGTAAATTAAAATTATGAGGATCAGAAGTGTTTCCATTAACTGGCTTGAAGCGCATCTGCAATGCCACGCAAAGCGTCTCTACGTCAGACGTCAGCGTCATTACGTCACACGTCAGCGCCATACGTCAGACGTCAGCGTTACGCACTTCCACAGTAAACAGGAAGTAGCGTTTGAAAACAGACATCTCGGCAAAATGGAGAGAATATTTCAGGTATGTGTTGCTATCGGGCAAGTTGTATTTATTCTGTCATGCCAACTAGTTTTAGCGATGTTACATGTTGTCCGGAGCGGAAACAGCTGATCAGTCACGTGACGTGAATGTTCGCTGCGGCAGAACTGAGTCGGCTAATCTGTTTCCATCTGTCGTTTAGCCGACTCAGCTCTGAATCGACTCCCCAAAAACTACCTCAAGCGAGCGTATAAACTTTAGAGCGACTTAGAGGAAGTTAACTCGAATTATGCCGTTTCCATTTAGCTTTTCTGATGCGATGCTTCATAATGCGCACCTAGAAACCTTGATGGAAACACGCCTAGTGACTGTGGAGCTCTCAGGTCATCAGGGAGGGAGTTCCACAGGCGGGGGGCAGCCACACAGAATGCTCGGTCTCCCATGGTCCTCAATTTGGTCCGAGGAATATGAAGTAAATTACTGTTCTGTGACCGTAGAGACCGGGTGGATGAATATGGTGCAAGAATGTCCTTTAGATAGTCAGGTGAAGTGCCGTGCAAGCATTGATGGGTAATGAGAGCAGTTTTATATTGAATTCTGTAGGTGACAGGAAGCCAATGGAGGTTATGGAGAATGGGTGTAATATGATCAAATTTGCGAACTCTCAACAGAATCCTAGCTGCACTGTTTTGAATATATTGAAGCTTCTGAATGTTTTTGCCAGGGATACCAATAAACAGGGAGTTGCAGTAGTCGAGCCTGGAGGAGACAAAGGCATGGACGAGTTTCTCAGCATCAGAAAAAGTCAGAGATGGGCGAAGTCTGGAGATGTTTCGAAGATGGAAGAAGCAGGTTTTAAACAGATGCTTAATGTGATTTTCAAATGTGAGATGAGAGTCCATTTTTATTCCAAGATTTGTAACAGAGGTGGAGAGGGGGATGTCTTGACCAGAGAAGGAGATTGTTGTTAAAGTTGATGCTTGTATCTGGTGAGGGGTGCCAATCAATATGGCCTCGGTCTTGGAGCAGTTCAGTTGAAGAAAGTTTTGATTCATCCATGCCTTTATTTCCTCCAGGCAGGCAGAGAGAACAGTGAGTGAAGACGGAGATAGGGATGATGATGATGCTCCAGTCCTGATGTAAAGTTGTGTGTCGTCGGCATAGCAGTGAAAGGAAATGTTGAACTGATTAATAATTTGACCCAAAGGCAGCATGTAAAGGGAAAACAGCAGGGGCCCCAGAACTGACCCCTGAGGTACACCACAGGAGACACCGACTGTCTGGGAAGTGGCATTGCCAAGACTGACACATTCCAGCCTATTGGAGAGGAAAGATCTGAACCAGTCCAGGACAGTGTCACAGAGACCGACCTCCACATGAAGACGGTGGAGGAGGATACTATGGTCCACAGTGTCGAAGGCTGCAGTGAGGTCAAGGAGGACAAGGATGGAGGGAGAACCAGTGTCAGCAGCCATGAGGACATCATTCGTTACTCTCAACAATGCAGTCTCAGTACTGTGAGCTGCTCTGAATCCAGACTGGAACTTCTCATACAGAGAGTGTTGCTGTAGGTGTTCCTGCAGCTGAGCAGCAACTGCTTTCTCCAGCACTTTGGACAGAAATGGGAGGTGGGAAATTGGCCGGTAATTTGAAAAAATGTCGGGATCCAAATTAGATTTTTTCAGAAGAGGCCTAATGATGGCAGTTTTTAGAGGCAGTGGAACATGACCAGATTGTAGAGACTGATTTATTATTTGTGTGATTAATGAGCTAATTGCAGAGTGATTGGATTTTATGAGAGATGAGGGGAAGGGATCCAGGGCGCAGGATGAAGGCTTCATTTTCTTGAGGATGGTCTCTACCTCACTCTGAACAACTTCATCAAAGCTGCTCAGGGTCCCAGAAAGCAGATGGGTAGATGGCACACTAAGGTCAGGGAGGTTGTGGAGCTGGGATCTGATAGTGTTAACTTTGTTTTTAAATGATGAGAGGAACAGGTCGCATTTTTGAACAGAGTCCTCATGATTTTGTTTAATGGGATTAAGCAGATGAGTTATTGTGGAGAAGAGCTGTTTAGAGTTTCCAGGGCAGGTGTTGATGATGTTGGAGTAATATTTGGAGCGTGCTTCTTTAAGAGAATAGGCGTACGCTTTCTGATGTTCTTTGTACGCTTGCTTATGTACCGAGAGACCAGATGATTTTACACGTCTCTCAATAGCACGGCCAGTTGCCTTCATCCTGCGCAGCTCACCAGTGTACCAGGGGGCTGAACGGGAGAAAGACACCAGTCTTGTCTTCAAGGGAGCATGTAGGTCCAGAAGCTCCTGGAGAGATTGGTTGTAATAATTCACATATATGTATCAGCAGTAGTGTAGATATAAAAGTAGTGTAAATGTAAACAGTAGTAATAAATGTAAACAGTAGTAATAAATGTAAACAGTATTAATAAATGTAAACAGTGAATGTAAACAGTAGTATGAC
>JBBPBX010088938.1:0-14399 GCA_038048925.1 Garcialebias charrua
TCACAAAAGTGAGTACACCCCTCAAATTCTTGCAGATATTTAAGTATATGTTTTCATGGGACAACACTGATAAAATGACACTTTGATACAATGAAAAGTAATCTGTGTGCAGCTTATATAACAGTGTAAATTTATCCTTCCCTCAAAAAATAACTCAAGATACAGCCATTAATGTCTGAACCACCAGCACCAAAAGTGAGTACACCCCTCAGTGAAAGTTCCTGAAGTGTCAATATTTTGTGTGGCCACCATTATTTACCAGTACTGCCTTAACTCTCCTGGGCATGGAGTTCACCAGAGCCTCACAGGTTGCCAATGGAATGCTTTTCGACTCCTTCATGACGACATCATGGAGCTGGCGGATATTCGAGACTTTGTGCTCCTCCACCTTACGCTTGAGGATGCCCCAAAGATGTTCCATTGGGTCTAGGTCTGGAGACATGCTTGGCCAGTCCATCACCTTTACCCTCAGCCTCTTCAGTAAAGCAGTGGTCGTCTTAGAGGTGTGTTTGGGGTCATTATCATGCTGGAACACTGCCATGCGACCCAGTTTCCAGAGGGAGGGGATCATGCTCTGCTTCAGTATTTCACAGTACATATTGGAGTTCATGTGTCCCTCAATGAAATGTAACTCCCCAACACCTGCTGCACTCATGCAGCCCCAGACCATGGCATTCCCACCACCATGCTTGACTGTAGGCATCACACACTTAATGTTGTACTCCTCACCTGACTGCCGCCACACATGCTTGAGACCATCTGAACCAAACAAATTAATCTTGGTCTCATCAGACCATAGGACATGGTTCCAGTAATCCATGTCCTTTGTTGACATGTCTTCAGCAAACTGTTTGTGGGCTTTCTTGTGTACAGACTTCAGAAGAGGCTTCCTTCTGGGATGACGGCCATGCAGACCAATTTCTTGTAGTGTACGGCTCATGGTCTGAGCACTGACAGGCTGACCCCCCCACCTCTTCAATCTCTGCAGCAATGCTGACAGCACTCCTGTGCCTATCTTTCAAAGACAACATTTGGATGTGACGCTGAGCACGTGCACTCAGCTTCTTGGACGGCCAACGCAAGGTCTGCTCTGAGTGGACCCAGCTCTTTTAAAACACTGGCGGATATTGGCCAATGTGCTGCAGCTCAATTTCAGGGTGTTGGCAATCCTCTTGTAGCCTTGGCCATCTTCATGTAGCGCAACAATTCGTCTTTTAAGATCCTCAGACAGTTCTTTGCCATGAGTTGCCATGTTGGAAATTTCAGTGACCAGTATGAGAGAGTGCGAGAGCTGTACTACAAAATTAAACACACCTATGCACACCTGAGACCTAGTAACACCAACAAGTCGCATGACATTTTGGAGGGAAAATGACAAAAGTGCTCAATTTGGACGTATAGGGTGTATTCACGTTTGGTGCTGGTGGTTCAGACATTAATGGCTGTATCTTGAGTTATTTTGAGGGAAGGATAAATTTACACTGTTATATAAGCTGCACACAGACTACTAGTATTTCATTGTGTCAAAGTGTCATTTTGTCAGTGTTGTCCCATGAAATCATATACTTAAATATCTGCAAGAATTTGAGGGGTGTACTCACTTTTACACTGTATAGGCTAAAGACTTTTAGACCATCTGCAAGCAGCTTGATGTTCTTGTGCTGCACATAAGATGTTTAAAGTTCACAGGGCTGTAACCAACCTCCACAGCAGCAGGAGGAAATTAGCAAATTGAAGAAACGGGTAATACAAATGAGGTCAAAGCAACTTCCATAGAGATTGGAGAGGAAGTTACGTTGCTCACAGGTCACGCCAGTGTTCCGAGCCAAAATGGACTTAATGAAGAATGACTGAGGACACCAAACAGAAAAAGAATACAGTATACAGTAACTTGACGTTCATATGGACAAGCAAAGGCTCATGGGAGAATGTGTTTTGGACAGATGAGACAAAACTAGAGCTTGTAGGCAACAAGTCCCATCAGCACTGTTCAGACCCACAAACTCAAATGATTTTCTGTGTCCTGATGACCTCACAGTGTTCGGTGTGAGCATCACATGCGCTGCCCGCTCCACCCCACGAGACAAACACAGCTTTGCCCCGAGGCCCCGTTCTCCAAGACTTCTGGATCAAAACAAAAGTGTTCTTCAAAATACGACGTCCATCTTTCTTTTCCTTTATGAGTCGTTCGCCTTAATGTACTATTTTTAAAACACACCAGAGTACTTTTCTAAAAGTTCCAACCTCCAGAGCACACTTACTATTATTCTGCTTCAACTCTACATTGTCCCTATGTTTGAGTGAGGACGTCTCCTTTATATACCGGTAACCTGCAGCATCGCTTTAAGACAGCTTCTTAATATTTAACAAACTAAACCAGTAAATTTAAATGTAAGGTTTTCCACCGTTTAAAAATCACATATTAGTTTTAGCTGATTTTTTTTTTTTTGCAAGAATTGTGACTTTCCAATTTGGTTTCCTACTAATTTTGAAGCCATTAAACTAGGAAACGTTCTCTAAGAAATGTCTAGTTTCAGAGGCAGACTGATGATGATCATAATAAAATTTAATGTCATGTTAAACGTGTTTAAACGACCTACAGCTGACCTGCGCCATCAGTTTGAAGATGAGAAATGATTTCAGATGTAAAACCTCATCACAGACATGTTTCCACAGCCACATAAAAAAAAAGTTTATTCAGTGCTGTGTTCCTAACTCTTTATCAGACTGTTAGCTACAGGCTGTTCCAATCACTGAAAAAATACATGAAACACATCAATCACAGCAGCTTATAAAAGAGTTTATTAACAACAGTAAAATATCAAATGTGACCATAAACTTGAGAGAAAAAAACAGTCAACACTGGATTATTTTCTAAAAATAAAAATGTCAGACTAAAGTTCCCTCGTCTTGTTTCTTCTACTTACAATGCAGCTGTTAAAACAATGGGAATAAATTACGCCACCACTTTAAACCTAAATGAACGAGCAAATGAGAACCTCTGCACTTCAGGAACTCCTGTGGGTTGGAGAAACTCTAAAAGTCCAAACATTAGACGTAATGTTTTGTGAGAGCAGACAGATGAGAGGTTTAGTCCGTTACGATGAGCTCGTCACAGCCCCAGTCCTCATAACTCCCATCAGGAAGGTACCTGCGGATGATGATGGGGATCTTTCTGCTCCTGTTGGAGAAAAGAAGAACACAGCGAGTGAGATAATTTGCTCTCTAAATAAAGATTAAAATATATACAGTATTGTGTTACATAAAGCAATGAAATGGTCTTACTTCAGTTCTTTCATAGCGATCTGCAGAGGGTCTGTTTCCCCCTCCAGTTCCACCATAACAGGAGCACACATCCTGATGGAAACAAGTGTCATTGATCAGATGTTTTTTATAATCCTTAATGAAAAGGAGCTTTTTAAGCACAGAAACACTGAACCATCCGTCATAAAATAAAATATTCCTCTTAAAAATTCTGAGCAGAAAGATCTGTCAAAGTGACTCATAAATTTATTTAAAATTATTGTAAATAAGTTTAAAGAGGACTGTTGGAGAGCATAATGAGCAGCTTCTGATAAGATCAAGCCTTGAGGCCTTTTCCTTACTTTTTATAGCTTTTTTCAATCAACCTTTATTTATACAGGTTAGTCTGAGTCACGAGGACTCGTTTACAAGAGACCTGTTTTAAACAAAGAACACAGATGAGGTACAGACAACAATACAGTCATATACAAACTAGATTCCAAAATAGTTGGGACACTAAACAAATTGTGAATAAAAACTGAATGCAATGATGTGGAGATGGCAAATGTCAATATTTTATTTGTAATAGAACATAGATGACAGATCAAAAGTTTAATCCGAGTAAATGTAACATTTTAAAGGAAAAATCTGTTGATTCAAAATTTCACAGTGTCAACAAATCCCCCAAAAGTTGGGACAAGTAGCAATAAGTGGCTGGGAAAAGGAAATTGAGCATATAACAAACAGCTGGAAGACCAATTACCGTAACACTAATTAGGTCAATTGACAACATGATTGGGTATAAAAAAAAGCTTCTCAGAGTTTCAGTGTCTCTCAGAAGCCAAGATGGTAAGAGGATCACCAATTCCACCACTAGCTATGTTTACATGGACATAAGTAATCGGATCAAACGGCCGTTCGGAACAAAAGTGCGTCATGTAAACGCCCCGTTCGGATTATTTTTTGTGTATTCGGCGTGATCCAACCTAATTTGTGATCCGAATGAAACGGGTGGTTTACGCCGATCCGTAACCCGATCGGTGTGCATGTAACCACTTGATCTGTTCCTTTTATCGGACTGTGGAAACTGTCCTGACTGCGCATGTGCGCTGCGCACCCATCCCCTACGTGTTTCCTTTTCCAGCGCTCTCATACTGCTAATAAAAAAAAGACTAAAAGCATGCGTTGCTTCGCCTGTAGCTTAATCAGGGAGTGCAGTAACAACTCCATTGCCGTCATTACAATCTGGCGCAGGTCCATTTTTGGTGCGTCTGTTTACTTTTGTCCCGGAAGTAACTTCTTCTTCTGTGGTTTTCACAAAAGTAACTTCCTCTTCAGTGTTTTTTTTAGGGGAGTGTACCACTCTGCGCATGTCAGAACTTCTGATCAGAATAAAAGCGAGCTGCATGTAAACGCTTGTCATGAACGGATTGTGCCCATGTAAACGGTGCTATCTAATTATGCAATCAGAGCACATTTCAATCCGGTCACAGAATTTTGCCCATGTAAACATAGCTACTGTTGCGCAGAAAGATAGTGCAGCAATACCAGAATGGTGTTACCCAGCGTAAAATAGCAAAGACGTTTAAGTTATCATCATCAACCGTGCATAACATCATCAAAAGTTGTACTGTTGTAGGTTGTTATCGTCCCCCCTCCGCAACACCTGAAGCTCTGTCCTCCCTGACTGAATTCATAGGAAATTTAAAACTAGGGCTGAACGATTTTGGAAAATAATCTAATTGCGATTTTTTTTCTATAAATTGCGATTGCGATTTAAAATGCGATTATTTTTACTGGTTCTGTATTAATTCATATCACTAACGACACAACTGTTTTTTTTTTAAATCAGATAATTAATGCGCTTTTTCACGCAGAAGCTTGCAAAACAGACCCGGTCACATGACCAGCTCGCGCTTTGTTTATCTCCCGCAGTCTCGGTGTCTCAGCGTCTAAGCTCAGATACACGTTTAAATGAGCTAACTTACCTGAATTTATAACTTTTATGACTTCAGTCGAGCCTGGAGCAAGAGTATTGGAGCGCACGGTCTGCTCCATCCCTGCTCTCTCTCTGTTTTGCTCCTCATAGCTGCGCGCGGCCAAACCGGCTCACTACCAAGTCACGTGACCAGCTTGCGCTCTCAGATACACGTTTAAATGAGCTAACTTACCTGAATTTATAACTTTTATGACTTCAGTCAAGCCTGAAGCAACAGTGTTGGAACGCACGGTCTCCTCCTCCCTGCTCTCTCTCTGTTTTGCTTCGCTCAGAGCTGCGCGCGCCAGACCGGTATGATGCAGAGAAGCGTGACCAGTCAAATCGCAGCCTGTGCGATTAGTGAATCGCGTTTTAACATATCGCGAGATAATCGCAAATGCGATTAATCGTGCAGCCTTATTTAAAACACAATGAGATTGTTATGGTAGGAGATTTCAACATTGATTGGAATAAGTCGACCCCCCTCTGCGATAAATTCAAGGAATGTTGCCTATCTCTCAATCTAACACAACTTATCGATTCTCCCACCAGACCAAACAAAAAATGTCCCGAAAAATCTTCCACCTTAGATCTGTTTTTCACAAATGCACCTCATAAATTTCCTGGTACAGGTGTATTTGCTAACATTTTGAGTGATCATTCCGTAATAGCAGCTCTTAGATCTACTAAACTTCCACCTGCTAAGCCCAGAATAATTCAAAAAAGGGATTTGAAACGTTTCTGTGAACAGTCATTCCTTTGGGATCTATCCCACTTTGATTGGCAACGTATTCTACTAATCAACGACGTGAACACCGCTTGGAACTATTTTCATAATAGTTTCATTTTCTTTGTAAACAAACACGCTCCTTTCCGGCAGTTCAGGATAAAGGGCCGTGACAGCCCCTGGTTTACTCCTGAACTAGCTGACCTCCTGCACAGGAGAGATCATCTTTGGGCCGCTGCAAGAAAATCGCACTCAGACTCTGATTGGTTGAAATTTCGGCAGCTGAGGAATAAATGCACAACTGCCATCAAAGCCGCAAAACGTAATTACTTCTTATCTCAGACCTCCAAAAATCTAAACGACCCAAAAAAATTCTGGAAAACCATCAAATCTCTCTCAGGCACCCCCCAATCATCTGACCTCCCATCACAACTTCTTGTTGACTCTGTTCCTGTGTCAAATAAGCACGAGATCCTGAACTGTTTCAACAAACATTTTGTTGCTTCTAGTTCATTATTTGACACAGTTACAAATGGAAAAACGGCCACTTCATCTAATAATCAAACTTCTACAAATCAAATCCCTCCTACAAGTAAATCCTCAGTTAATCACACCTTCTCTTTTTCTCCGTTCTCAGTCAGTGAGGTAAATAAACTGTTAAAAGACCTTGATCCTAAAAAATCTGCAGGTCCAGATGAACTTCCACCTTATTTCTTAAGGCTGGCTGCTCATATCATCACAGTCCCCGTGACCCACATCTTTAATCTGTCCATAAGCCAAAACACCATCCCGGATGCTTGGAAAACAGCCTTCGTTCTTCCTCTGCTGAAGGGAGGTGACCCTACCTCACTGAACAACTATCGACCAATCTCTAAACTTTGCATTTTATCCAAGATCCTAGAAAAACTGATAAACTCTCAGATCAAAAATTATCTGGACTCATTTAACATTTTACCTCTTCATCAATCTGGTTTCAGGAAAAAACACAGCACAACAACTGCTTCTCTGAAGGTTCTTAATGACGTTGTTGAAGCATTGGATGCTAAGAATTATTGTGCTGCACTTTTCTTAGACTTGTCTAAAGCTTTTGACACTGTGGACCATAACATCCTGTGTCATAAGCTCTCAGAAATCGGTTTCTCTGATCACACAATCGGTTGGTTTTCTAACTATTTTTCCAATCGGAGGCAATGTGTTCAACATAACGGTACTTCTTCCAGCTATTTAACAGTTAAAAATGGTGTACCACAAGGCTCAGTTTTAGGACCAACCCTCTTTACAATCTACATAGCTAATGTAGGTCAGAGCATCCCTGATGCATCCTTACATTTCTATCAGGGTATATGCAGAAATTCCAGAGTTGAATTTAATACCTTTTAATACCTTTTTAATACCATCAAAATATTTTTTAATACCATCACGGCACCGAGCTGTAACCGTAGCGGCAACCTGTTGTACTTCAGTTTAGAGCAACTAATTGTAAAGTGATAGATTACTGTCATTTTCTTCCTAAACTTTGGTAGTAAATGTAGTTTTATAACAATTACTGGATACATCAATTTGCTTCTTGCCTCAATAAAAGCACTGACCTACTTGTTATTTAAATCTAACCCAAGAGAAAAAGTTTAATTGTTCCCACACATAACATATCTCTAATGGCAAACAAAAACTGTAAACTTGAAAACAGAACAGTTTAGTTAAAATAATTCAACACTGAACACATGCATAATTCAAAAAGAGAGGTAGAAAAATAATAACTACTGTATTTTTCATCCTGTAAGTTGCAGTTTTTTGCATAATTTACATGCCTTGCAACTTATAGGACGAAGTGACATATTTATAGATTTTTTTCCCCATATTTATAAACCATAACACTGAAATATGACCGTTTCATTCATTCTGACTGAAAAAAAAAAAAAACTTCATATCTATTGTAGTAATAGTTGTATGGCATGCTGTTGTATCATGTAATAGGAAAACGTGCCTATAATGACAAATTTAAAAAAGTTCAAGACAAAAACAACTGGACTTTATTTATTATACTATTTATTATACTATTATACTATACTTTATTGTTTTTTTATTGCACTTTTTAGAATTCACCATGTCCTGGATGACTGAGAATCTTCACTAGCTATTAATGACTCAATCGGCCTGCCATACTCTCCCCACCTCTCTGCTTGAACCTTCAATCCAGCAGCAAGCTGCACCACGGTGGCGAAATGCAGCTAATTTCAACCATTAAAGTGCATTTATTAAGAAAATGATAGACAGAAACACACCTCTGCTATAATTTCGAGCTAACAAATAATTGTTTAGGTAATTTTCTTGTTAAATGTCGGCGAAACGAGCCGCAATCCTTTTTCCTGTTTGTCACCGCTGAGCGATCACGGAGCACACAGGCACTGAGGCAGCGACACTTTTTTTTTAAATAAAGCCGATTTAACCATTAAAGTACATTTATTAAGAAAACGTTAGACTGAGACACCCCTTTTGCTATAATTTCGAGCTAACAAACAATTGTTTAGGTACATTTCTTGTTAAATGTCGGAGGATAAAGCCGTGATCCTTTCCTGTTTCTTTTTACAGACATGATACCAGCTGTAGGTGCGCGCGCACACTGACTGACGATATGACGTCTTTGTTTTAGCTAAGGTCCTACTTGGAACATAAAATTAGAAAAGATAAATAAATTCACAGACCTTTTTTTAGACGACAGAACAAGAAAAATATAGTTGTGTAGGTTTAAAAAATTTAATACCTCGTCAGATGACGTTTATTACTTTTTAATACTTTTTAATGGCCTTAATTTGTGTTAATTTAATTTACTACCTTTTAATACCTTTTACAACCCCGTGGATACCCTGTCTATGCTGATGATACAGTTGTTTATTGCCAAGCTAAAAGAGTAGCTAAGGCTTTCCAGTTACTGCAATCCGCTTTTGACATCATCCAGTCAGATTTGTTCCGTCTCAAACTTGTCCTAAATGCTGATAAAACAAAAGGGATGTTTTTTTCAAGTAGGAAGTCGGTCCCAGCAGATCTTCCTCTGATTTTATCATCAAATGGTGTCCCTATTGAGTTTGTTGACTCATATAAATATTTGGGTATCCTGGTCGATTCACATCTCTCTTTTAAACTCCACGTGGAAAACCTAGTGAAGAAACTGAAAGTAAAACTGGGTTTCTTTTTCAGAAATAAATCATGTCTAACACTGAATGCTAGGATACGCCTTGTATCTGTGACTTTCCTTCCCTCCATTGATTACGGTGACATTCTCTACATGAATGCTCCTACAAGCACCCTGCGGATGTTGGATGTTGTCTATCATGGTGCACTAAGATTCATAACTGGCTGTGATTATCGTACCCACCACTGCACCCTGTATTCACTGGTTAACTGGACATCATTAACCTCACGCAGACTCTTCCACTGGTACATTTTCATCTTTAAATCACTTCTTGGTCTGCTGCCCTCATACATCTCCTCCTACATGTCTTTGCGTGAGTGCAGCTACAGTGTGCGCTCTCAGGACATGATTACCTGCAGTGTTCCGTCAGTGAGGACTGAACTTGGAAAAAGGGCCTTCTCCTACTCTGCTCCTGCTTCCTGGAATATCTTACAAAAAGATCTGAAGCTCTCGGCCCTGACCTCTCTAAATGATTTTCAGAATCTGTTGGAATCCTGGCAAAAACCAATGCTGATTTGTTCCTGTTTTTGATTTTGTACATCTACCTTATAATGTTTGCTAGTTTTTGCTACTTTTTCTTTTGTCTATTGTTTAATGTACTTGTACCATTGCTGTTCATCATTCTTTAGTTTGTAGCAGGTCGCTTTCGTAAATGAGCCCTCGAAGCTCAATAAGATTTACCTGACTAAATAAAGGTTGAATGAATGAAAAAAAAAGATTCAGAGAATCTGGAACAATCGCTGTGCGTAAGGGTCAAGGCCGTAAAACTCTACTGGATGCTCGATGATCTCCGGGCCCTTAAACGTCACTGCACCTCAAACAGGAATGCCACTGTCAAGGAAATAACAGAATGGGCTCAGGAATACTTCCAGAAAGCATTGTCAGTGAACACAATCCACCGTGCCATCCGCCGTTGCCAGCTGAAACTCTACAGTGCAAAGAGGAAGCCATTTCTAAGCAAGCTCCACAAGCTCAGACGTTTGCACTGGGCCAGGGGTCATTTAAAATGGAGTGTGGCAAAATGGAAGACTGTTCTGTGGTCAGATGAGTCACGATTTGAAGTTCTTTATGGAACACTGGGACGCCATGTCATCCGGACCAGAGAGGACAAGGATAGCCCAAGTTGTTATCAACGCTCCGTTCAGAAGCCTGCATCACTGATGGTATGGGGTTGCATGAGCGCTTGTGGCATGGGCAGCTTGCATGTCTGGAAAGGCACCATTAATGCAGAGAACTATGTTCAGGTTCTAGAACAACATATGCTCCATCTAGACGTCATCTCTTTCAGGGAAGACCCTGCATTTTTCAACAAGATAATGCCAGACCACATTCTGCAGCAATCACAACATCATGGCTACGTAGGAGAAGGATCCGGGTACTGAAATGGCCAGCCTGCAGTCCAGATCTTTCACCTATAGAGAACATTTGGCGCATCATAAAGAGGAAGGTGGCGACAAAGAAGGCCCAAGACGATTGAACTGTTAAGGCTCCAGTATAGCTCTGCGTTCGGCCGTACGCCGCTCTACGCCGTTTGAACATAGTGACACAAGCGTATCCCCGCAGGGCATGTATGCACCAAGCTCAAATTTTACGACCGCAAACACAAACACGTTGTCGCACAATAAACTGCCCGGCGCCGGACTGTTTTGTATGTGACACAAATGTATTAAATTCCCATTCTTCATCCCTGATCTGGCCTTTTCTTTTTTTTTGCCAAAAGTCAAGTGATCGCTTCCTCCTCCGTTGACTCCATGACTGAAATTATGAGAAATGAATGAATTTGTCACAAGCGAATTAAACTCGGGTCCAACGTGGCTGCGCGAGGTTCTGCAGATTTCCTGGTGTGCTGGTCTGATGTGTGGGCAACAGGACCAGCGCTCCCTGTTTTTAGTTTATTTTTTAGAACTTTTTATTAACATATAAACACAGAACACTGCTGCGGCAAAAGCTGCCGTGCCGGCTCTCGCCTTTTTTTTCACTCGACCTGTCAATCAATTCAGTAGGCGTGTCAGCAAATGACCAATCAGCAACCTCAATTTGTCCCATAGGTAAACGCTCTGCCCTGCTGCTGCTCAAATGACGTCAAGAATTTGGTGCGAAAACGCTGGAGCCTCACGCTGAGCTATGGGGGCGAACTGCCTGCGCACAGAACGCGCGCACGGACCGGCGTACGGCCGAACGCAGAGCTATACTGGAGCCTTTAGAGGCCTGTATTAGACATGAATGGGAGAGTATTCCTATTTCTAAACTTGAGAAACTGGTCTCCTCTGTCCCCAGACGTCTGTTGAGTGTTGTAAGAAGGGGAGGATGCCACACAGTGGTAAAAATGGACTTGTCCCAACTTTTTTGGGATTTGTTGACGCCATGAAATTTTGAAACAACATATTTTTCCCTTAAAATGATACATTCTCTCAGTTTAAACTTTTGATCTGTGATTTGTGTTCTATTCTGAATAAAATATTAGATGTTGGCACCTCCACATCATTGCATTCAGTTTTTATTCACAATTTGTTTAGTGTCCCAACTTTTTTGGAATCTGGTCTGTACCTCTATTGAATATAATAATAATAATAATAATGTCATATTTTTGTCATCTATGCATGTTTCCACACAAGACGAATTTTGACTCTGCATTTAACCCAATCGCCACCAGGTGGCAGCGGGCAGCTATAGAAAGCGCGCCGGGGAGCAGCGTGATTAGATGTGCTGCTCAAACACACCACAAAACTATGCCGTGACTGGGGTTCGAACCAGGATCCTCCGGGTCCCAAGTCCAGTTCCCTTGCCACTACAATATAGTTTGTTTGTAACTGTACATATGTGGGCTGACTCAAGAAGTGGACTGTTTAAAACTGGTTAAAAAAAGTTTCTCTTCCTCTGCATAAAAATAAATCTCAAACATCACATCATGTTTCAATAAATGCATCTTGATCATCTTGAGAAAGAACTATATACTGTATACCTCAGTGGACACAGATGTAAGGTGTACGAACGCATGGCCACAGTTGTTAAAAAAGGGGCAGTTTGGGATCCCTGACAGTATGGTTTACCATCACCTCATCACATATAACCTGTGTGTGAAGTTGTGCAACACTCACGCTATCTGCAGGGCCCTGGTCCCCAGCACTCTGGCCCTCTCGTATTTGGTCATGTACGGTGTGGTGATCCTCTTCTGGTTGGCCTGCTGGCCTTCACCTGCGGGCAGGATCTGCACATTCTCCCGGTCTTCCTGTTCAGCAAAACAAACACAAAAGCTGCATGAACTGCTGCTTCACCACTTTGTCGTTTAGCAGCTGAAGAGGAGCCCTCTTATACATTTAAATATAATTTAATTGTTAGAATGTGGTTAGGTTTGGGACTAGGATAACTGAATTGGTAAATAAATACTGTAGGATATGTACGTGGTGTCAAACATGCACAGTTAGCTTATTGCCACAAAATTCGTCAAATAAACTTCTAGAACTTGAACCAAGTTCATAACTCACGTATATTTTTGACAAAACTTACATCTTCGACATTTTCCAGGTCGTCTAACCCTTCATCCTCCTCAGCGTCATCAAAATCTCCATCATCGAAGCTACAATTGTAATAAAATGTTATCAAAGACCAAAGACATGATGCTGTCAGTTAGCGTAGTTTAGCCATTTCGGCTTTTTGTAAACACCATCATGAATGTAACTTTCTTTACTTACTTATCTTCGTTGTCCGACATGTTTAATGTTCAGGTTAATACAAATGACTCCTATTTCCTTTTTCAATTTAACGTTTTATTAGATGTTGTATCGTCAACGTTAACCCGCATGAACAGCACAACAGACTTCCGGTTGCTTGGTACGCCGGAAAAATTATCCGGACGCTAAACAAGATCAACTTTATGTTCCGCTGCTTGATTTTGCAACGCAGCAATCCAAGCGGTCGTTCTCATCCCTCTGGCAAGCAAATATGTAAAAAAATAAAATAAAAATAATAATAATAATAATAATAATAATAAAGCAAATCTGTATCGCCACTGATAAGTTACTATTCAAATGGAAAAACAAAACACATCATGGGAAGAAATCTGTAACATGCTTGAAGGTTATCTTTGGTTGAACAAACTGTGAAATAAGGGGCAGATATAATAAGATTTCATCTCCTTTCTGCTCCCTTCATTTTATCCTACTTGTATTCTTGTATCTGATGAAACTGTCTTGTATTGTTCTTTTAAAATGAATGAATAAACATCAATCAAACATGTATGAACACTTGCTTCAGCTGATTTGAACTTTCTCGACTTTACTACTCTTAATAATACCTTTAAATTTAACTGGATAAAGCAGTTTTCACAGATTTACCCGACTAAATAAAGGTTGAAATGAATGAATGAAAATCTATCTATTCTATCTATCTATCTATCTATCTATCTATCTATCTATCTATCTATCTATCTATCTATCTATCTATCTATCTATCTATCATGTACTTGTTTAAATAACTCCGTGTTCCCACACGTTCGGTCAAGGCGTTTGATAGTTTTGAGCTATTTTAACGTTTCTATTAGAAATGTTGCATCGCTCACCGACCATTTTTGCTTCCCCACCATGCGTTAGCATCTACCCACTAGCTAGGCAGAGAAGGAAACACGAGGGGTGGGGTGGGGGGGTGCGTGCGCAGCGCACATGCGCAGTCAGGACAGTTTGATAAACGGAACGGATCAAGTGTTTACATGCACACCGAACGGGTAACGGATCGGTGTAAACCACCTGTTTCGAGCTGATCACAAATTAGGCCGGATCACGCCGAAAACACAAAAAATGATCCGAACGGGGTGTTTACATGACACACTTTTGATCCGATCGGCCGTTTGATCTGATTACTTATGTCCATGTAAACACACCTATTTACTATATTGTATTTAATTTTACAACTATTACAGCTAAGTATATCAGAAGACATACTTAGATGTAAAGTTTTTTTCAAATAAAAGTTGTTTGAACCATAACTTTAAACAAATAAAAAGTTGAACACTAAATATTGGCATGTCCTTTTTTTGCAGTCTGTGAGGAACATTGAAGCAAAGGACGTCCGTCTCTTCATTGTTGGTGATCGTGCCCGCTGTTGGACTGGCTCGTCAAAGGATACGCAAACTGTCCTCGTCTGACTCCTCAACAAGTCATTTAATGTTTACCTTGGCGCTGTCAGGTGGAGGTAGAGATGACCGGGTTTCTGAAGTCACAGTGGAGAGTTCTTCTAAAAAGATACTGTACTTATGTATTTGTGTT
>JBBPBX010088939.1:0-14399 GCA_038048925.1 Garcialebias charrua
ATAAAGGATATTTTGTGTATTTTGTTCATCGCTAATAATAATCAAATTAAATGGTAAGTTACTTTTTAAACCCGCTAACTGACTACCAGTACTACTACTGTCATTACAAAACATGCAAAATGTAACATCATGGAATGAGAGGTACATATCACTTTCGAAAAATTTATTGTCACCATTTTTAAACAATTCAGCAACTCTGACTTAATCCACAATCAAAAACTGAAGATTAGCCTCTTTTAGTCAAGACAGTTTTCAATTAACAAAATGTACCAAATGCCAGGCAAAAAGCTTAAAATAAATTAAATGTAAATGTTTACATTTTTAGCAGTTGTCTTAATACAGTACTTTAAACAAAAAATGTGGAAATGTGGAAGTTTAGGCAAAAATGTGCAATACGTCAACCGTCCACAAAGCAACAACTTGTAGTACCGGTACCTTTTCTCCAACAGAACAGTCCAAAAACTTGCGGTTTTTCAATGAACAGTCCACAGAGCAGAAACTTCAAATATTTTTTTCCTGCTAAAAGTCCACAAAACAAAAACTTGCAGTGCTTCTTCAATGAACAGTCCACAGAGCAGAAACTTCAAATATTTTTTTCCTGCTAAAAGTCCACAAAACAAAAACTTGCAGTGCTTCTTCAATGAACAGTCCACAGAGCAGAAACTTCAAATATTTTTTTCCTGCTAATAGTCCAAAAAGCAAAAACTTGCAGTACCTCTTCATTGAACAAGTTAGAGTCCACAGAGAGAGTCCTTATTTAGGTGTCACACCACTCGTGATCGGTGAGTTCCTGTATCAGGGTGAGGACTCGGGGGTTCAGGTTGAGACGACGCTTTGAGTGTTTGTTCTCCACTTTGGTTCCCTTTTCTGGATTTATCCGAAAAAAAAACACCTGTTAAAAGAAAAGACGACCATTATAATTATTTTGAAGTTTCAGTAAAGTAAAATACATATTTAAAAAAGCTAAGTCTGGTCCTCTGGACATTCAAAAAACAAAACAAAACAAAAAAGTAGAAATGTTTCGTCTTTCGTCTGAAAGACTTCCTCAGTCTGAGCTGCTGTATTCAGCTTAGTCTTATAAATAGCACCCTCTCAGTGGATCAACCAGTTTTCTGATGACAAACAAAACCAGCTGCTCCCATGATCAAGGAGGACCATCAGCCTAACGATGGATCGTTAGTACCCTGATGGTTGTTTGCTATTCACAGAGGGCTGAGTGATACTAGCAATAACAGCATTGTAGGAGGGGGACAGTTGAACCAGGAGGCCTCACCCCTTTTTAATGATGGACGGTTTCTTTTCACAAAGATGGCCTCCTTTACTCCTCTCTAAAACCATCGTTCCTATGAACGAGGCCATCTACATACATACTACATACATACATACGTATGTAAATGTATGTATATATATACATGTATGTATATATATATATATATATATATATATATATATATATATATTTATATGTATATGTATTTGTATGTATATGTATTTGTATGTATATATGTATTTATATGTATGTAGTATGTATGTATTATGTGTGTAGTATTTATGGAGTATGTTGTAGGTATGTATGTACGTATGTGGTATGTATGTGTGTATGTATGCATGTAGTATGTATGTGTGTAGTAATTACGTTGTATGTATGTATGTACTGGTATGTACATGTATGTATGTACTGGTGTGTAGTAATTACGTTGTATGTATGTATGTACTGGTATGTACATGTATGTATGTACTGGTATGTATGTACATGCATGCAAGTAGTATGTACCTGTATGTACATGCATGTAGTATGTATCTGTATGTACATGTATGTACACGTACATGTATGTACACGTACATGTATGTACACGTACACGTACATGTATGTACACGTACATGTATGTACACGTACATGTATGTACACGTACATGTATGTACACGTATGTACATGTACATACACGTACGTGTATGTACACGTACCGGTATGTACATGTATGTACACGTACCGGTATGTACATGTGTGTACACGTACCGGTATGTACATGTATGTACACGTACCGGTATGTACATGTATGTACACGTACATGTATGTACAGTAACATGTATGTACACGTACATGTATGTACACGTACATGTATGTACACGTACTGGTATGTACACGTACATGTATGTACATGTATGTACATGTTCATACACGTACATGTATGTACATGTATGTACATGTACATACACGTACATGTATGTACATGTATGTACATACACGTACATGTATGTACATGTATGTACATGTATGTACATACACGTACATGTATGTACATGTATGTACATGTATGTACATACACGTACATATATGTACATGTATGTACATGTATCAGTACACGTACATGTATGTACATGTATGTACATACACGTACATGTATGTACATGTATGTACATACACGTACATGTATGTACATGTATGTACATACACGTACATGTATGTACATGTATGTACATGTATGTACACGTACCGGTATGTACACGTACTGGTATGTACACGTACATGTATGTACACGTACATGTATGTACACGTACTAGTATGTACACGTACTGGTATGTACACGTACATGTATGTACACGTACATGTATGTACACGTACTGGTATGTACACGTACATGTATGTACATGTATGTACATGTACATACACGTACATGTATGTACATGTATGTACATGTACATACACGTACATGTATGTACATGTACGTACACGTACATACACGTACATGTATGTACATGTACGTACACGTACATGTATGTACATGTACGTACACGTACATGTATGTACATGTACGTACACGTACATGTATGTACATGTACGTACACGTACATGTATGTACATGTACGTACACGTACATGTATGTACATGTATGTACATGTACATACACGTATGTACACGTACCGGTATGTACACGTATGTACACGTACCGGTATGTACACGTATGTACACGTACCGGTATGTACACGTATGTACACGTACATGCATGTACACGTATGTACACGTACATGCATGTACACGTATGTACACGTACATGCATGTACACGATGTAATACGTACACGTACACGCATGTACACGTACGTACACGTACACGCATGTACACGTACGTACACGTACACGCATGTACACGTACGTACACGTACACGCATGTACACGTACGTACACGTACACGCATGTACACGTACGTACACGTACACGCATGTACACGTACGTACACGTACACGCATGTACACGTACGTACACGTACACGCATGTACACGTACGTACACGCATGTACACGTACGTACACGTACACGCATGTACACGTACGTACACGTACACGCATGTACACGTACGTACACGTACACGCATGTACACGTACGTACACGTACACGCATGTACACGTACGTACACGTACACGCATGTACACGTACGTACACGTACACGCATGTACACGTACGTACACGTACACGCATGTACACGTACGTACACGTACACGCATGTACACGTACGTACACGTACACGCATGTACACGTATGTACACGTACACGCATGTACACGTACTGTACACGTACACGCATGTACACGTATGTACACGTACACGCATGTACACGTATGTACACGTACACGCATGTACACGTATGTACACGTACACGCATGTACACGTATGTACACGTACACGCATGTACACGTATGTACACGTACACGCATGTACACGTATGTACACGTACACGCATGTACACGTATGTACACGTACACGCATGTACACGTATGTACACGTACACGCATGTACACGTATGTACACGTACACGCATGTACACGTATGTACACGTACACGCATGTACACGTATGTACACGTACACGCATGTACACGTATGTACACGTACACGCATGTACACGTATGTACACGTACACGCATGTACACGTATGTACACGTACACGCATGTACACGTATGTACACGTACACGCATGTACACGTATGTACACGTACACGCATGTACACGTATGTACACGTACACGCATGTACACGTATGTACACGTACACGCATGTACACGTATGTACACGTACACGTATGTACACGTATGTACACGTACGTACACGTACGTACACGTACACGTATGTACACGTACGTACACGTACCCGTATGTACACGTACGTACACGTACCCGTATGTACACGTACGTACACGTACCCGTATGTACACGTACGTACACGTACCCGTATGTACACGTACGTACACGTACCCGTATGTACACGTACGTACACGTACCCGTATGTACACGTACGTACACGTACCCGTATGTACACGTACGTACACGTACCCGTATGTACACGTACGTACACGTACCCGTATGTACACGTACGTACACGTACCCGTATGTACACGTACGTACACGTACCCGTATGTACACGTACGTACACGTACCCGTATGTACACGTACGTACACGTACCGGTATGTACACGCACGTACACGTACCGGTATGTACACGCACGTACACGTACCGGTATGTACATGCATGTACCGGTATGTACATGCATGTACCGGTATGTACATGCATGCACATGTACCGGTATGTACATGCATGCACATGTACCGGTATGTACATGCATGCACATGTACCGGTATGTACATGCATGCACATGTACCGGTATGTACATGCATGCACATGTACCGGTATGTACATGCATGCACATGTACCGGTATGTACATGTATGCACATGTACCGGTATGTACATGTATGCACATGTACCGGTATGTACATGTATGCACATGTACCGGTATGTACATGTATGCACATGTACCGGTATGTACATGTATGCACATGTACCGGTATGTACATGTATGCACATGTACCGGTATGTACATGTATGCACATGTACCGGTATGTACATGTATGCACATGTACCGGTATGTACATGTATGCACATGTACCGGTATGTACATGTATGCACATGTACCGGTATGTACATGTATGCACATGTACCGGTATGTACATGTATGCACATGTACCGGTATGTACATGTATGCACATGTACCGGTATGTACATGTATGCACATGTACCGGTATGTACATGTATGCACATGTACCGGTATGTACATGTATGCACATGTACCGGTATGTACATGTATGTACATGTACCGGTATGTACATGTATGTACGTATGTATGTATGCATGTATATATGTACGTGTACATGTACATGTATGTATGCAAGTATGTATGTACCGGTATGTATGTAAATGTGACAGTATTTACCTCTCCATGGCCAATGTCCATTGCTTCCAAGTCATCAACACGAGACTTCCTCACCCTGGGGCGGCCGTGGTGTAGTGGTAATGGCAGTCGACCCCTGATCGGAAGGTTGGAGGTTCGAATCCCGCATCCGCCCACCATGTGTCGTTGTGTCCCTGAGCAAGACACTTAACCCCGAGTTGCTCCCGGTAGGTCTGGATGGCGCCTTGCAAGGAAGGCTACCACTACCGGTGTATGAATGTCTGAATGAATGGGTGGATGGCTGGTATTGTAAAGCACTTTGGGGCTCCTCACAGGGGGCTGGAAAGCGCTATATAAATAAGCTCCATTTATCCTCTCCCTGCGAGATCGCTCTTCCTAGAAAACAAAACCGAGCTGTGACGGTCCACACAGACAAATGGTTTTATGGCATAACTTCACAAACAGGAAGTCTTACCCAAATTATGTCCTCCTTCTCGGTCTCCTGAAGCTGGTAGAGGATTTTTGACAGCTCCTGATCCGACTCCATTTTCCCTATGATACGTTCCTTTTCTGCTTCACTCTGAGCACTCGCCAGCATGGTACAATACTGAACTGTGCGTGTGAAAAACACAAACAATTTCAAAATATTAATTATTATTATTAATAATAATATATCTCCTTCACCGTATTCATCTGAGTGTTCATCTCGTACTTTTCCAAACTGGTCTTCATCTCCTTCCTGCAAACCAGAAAAATGATTACTTTTATAATTTATTTTGAGCACAAACATCTGGATGTTCCAAAGCTTCTGAGGACAAAATTTACAATAACTTTCATCAGTGAAATTCAAAGTCAGGTGAATCTTATTTTCAATGAGGGTCAGTTCGTTGTGCAGAAAGCTGAGAACAAAAAGGAATATACAGGTAGTCCCCAACTTACGAGCGCTCTTACTTACGAGGTTCCGGACTTACGAGCTGGCGAATTTTTGGAAAAAACGCAAAAAATACCGAGTTTTTCTGTGTTTTTTCACCACAGTTCGTTAGCTAAACATGTGGACACACGTTTCCGATCATTTTTATGCACTCATAAGCAGTTTTTCGATGAAAAACAAGTGTTTGTAGTCGCGCTAGCAAAACCGTTCCAACTTACGAGCGAAATTCCGGACTTACGAGACACGTGGCGGCCGTTCCAATTTACGAGATTTCCGTGTTACGAGCGCCTCGTTGTAACGGAACTCGCTCGTAAGTCGGGGACTACCTGTAACATCATGAAAAAAAACCTTTACCTCTTCATCAGATTCAAACTGCACATTCACACCATATGTTTCATCAATGCTGTCATCTGTTAATAAATGGAAATGTCTCGTCACATTAACAGGAATAAAAATCTTAAAGAGTAAACATAGCTGCACTATAGATATCTCCTAAATTTTCACAAGTTGGCATGAGTTGTCTAAAACGTTATGACACATTCATTCTGATGTTTAAGATGAATAGATAAATGAATAAGTCATTTAATGGTGATGGATTTTACTCACATGAAGCGTCACCTTCTTCAAGCTTGAAGATGCTTTTCCAAACAGGGATTTCCTGTAATAACATTAACCAGACTTGTGGTTATAAATTAGAAAATTAAGAAAAAAACTATTTTAGTTTTACAGTTCGAATTACATTACACATGAGAATAATCACTTATTCATTACATGTCAAGCTCAGATATTTGTGTGGGTCCGAGTACAAATGCAGCTGCAGCTGCCAGGAAAAAGACAAAGAGAAGATATATGGATGCAGTTAGAGAGGACATGAAGGTAGTTGGAGTGAGGACATGAGGATGCAGAGGACAGAGTGAGGTGGAGGAGGATGACTCGCTGTGGCGACACCTGAAAAGGGAAAAGCCGAAAGAAGAAGATGCTCACCGTTTCACACAGGGACCCTTTGCACAGCTAACAGAAGCTAGCTAGTAGTTGTTGAGCAGACTGAAATGGGAGGTTTGCTGGTGGCCTGTCTGATCCGTGATCAACAAGCCAAGGGGCAGCAGAACCAAACGTTTGGTTCAGGTTGCTATTATTTTTTTAAGTGTTTGCAGTCTGTGCGACTCACTCGTGTATCCTCTTAGCTTAGCTGCTAAGAAGCAACTGGGGGAAGACACCCCGCGTGCCTCCACCTTTCTTTTCCCTGCGACTCTTAACTTCCACGGCACGCGAGAGCACAATTGCCTCAAACGAAAATTTAAAATTATATTGTGGAATATTGCCACTAGCTAGGTTTATGTTAAATATCATTAGTTGGCTAGCTCTACCGTTAGCTAACACGAGCTGAGACAATACCCATATTTCTGCGAGAAATGCACACCAACATCGCCTGTTAAAAAACATTTAAATACCAACTTCATACATTATGATTAAAAAAACATACTTACTGGTATCTGTTACGATATTTCCCAAGAGAAGAGTGAAACGCGCTCAAAAATGAGGCATGCGCAGTGTGCGTGTGTGGTTCTATTCTGAGCATGCGCGAGATGTCTTTTTATCGCGATATGATACGGGATTTGTTCACACTTATCAAAAACTTACTTTTTCTAAATGAAACGAGCTCAAGTTAACTGAGCTACTGAGATTTTTTGACCACAAATTACAAGTAACTTACTAAAAGTGAGTCTTAATCACTATTTGATGAAAACTGATTTAAGTCAATTTACTATTTTTAATTAAATACCATGTTTCCATTTACAGTGTATGTTGCTGGAGTATCAGATAATTTCAGAAGGATTTTCAACAAACACAACATCCCAGTACAGTACATTTCAAACCCAGCAGGACTCTCAGACAGAGGCTGGTGCACCCTAAGGACAAAACCCCCACACACAAACAGAGTGGTGTAGTGTACTTGGTCCAGTGCAGTGAGGACTGTCCAGACCTCTACATTGGAGAAACTAAGCAGCCCATCCACAGAAGAATGTCCCAACACAGGAGAGCCACCTCTTCTGGACAAAACTCAGCTGTTCACCTCCACCTCACGGACAAGGGACACTCTTTTAGGGACCAGAATGTGCACATTTTGGACCGCGAACACAGATGGTTTGAGAGGGGGGTGAAAGAAGATGTTTATATTGAGAGAAAAAACTTCTCTTAACAGAGGAGGAGGTCTCAGATTCCAACATTCAAAAACATATAATGCAGCTTTAGGACTGATTCCTAGACAAGTTTAAGAAACCCCTACTGTTAAGGTTGAGGTGTGATTTGTCAATCTACATAGGTATGTGTGTATATCATCTCAGCCTTTAAAATATGAACTTACTCCAAACACTGCTCTTTAAATTGAGAAAGCTCCTCGGATGAAGAGCTAAACGTCTTCTGTTACAAACAAAGTCCAGTCGTTTTTGTATTGAATGTTTTTTGATTTCAGTCAGGTCATCTGGACATTTTTTTTTGCTGAGACGTTTCGTCCTTCATCCAAAAGACTTCTTCAGTCTAAGGAGCCCACCAAACCAAACGGAATACCACAAACTGCTCACTCCTAGAGTGGGAAAACCAATTTGCTGGTGGTAAGATGGCCTCCGGGGCCCACCCTTTCCTCCGTCAACTCCTCTAAGGCAGACCATGCCAAAGTGGTTAAAAACACCAAAGTCCATGTTCAATAATCCAGGTATAAATCCAACAATGTTCAGTCAGGTCATCTGGATGTTTGTTTTTTTGTTGCTTTGGCATGGCTGCCTCAGAGGAGTTGACGGGAGAGAGGGAGGGCCCCAGAGGCCATCTTACCACCAGCACACTTTTTTTCCCCACTCTGGGAATGAGCTGTTTGTAGGATTCAGTTTGGTTGGGTGGCTCCTTAGACTGAAGAAGTCCTTCAGATAAAGGATGAAACCTCTCAGCAACAAAAGAAACCGTCCAGATGACCGGACTGAACATTGTTGGATTCATTCCTGGATTAATGAGCGTGAACTTTGGTGAATGTTTGTAGTTTCTGATATGAGTATTTTTCTTCAAAGATGTTAACATCATCAATAAACATTTACCTTGTATTTACGGACAAGATGGCCAAAGAGGTGTATTATGAACAAAAGTGACTCCGTCTTGGGGGCCTGTGGGTGACGGGAAGTGGCTGGGATTTGTAGGATTTTATCAGAGTGGACGAAGTGGAGCCAGGTTAGGAGAGTTTTGGAAAAACCGATGAGGGTTAATCTGTTTTATAAACCTTCATGGTAACAGAGGTTTTATCGGTTAATGGAGCTGTTGTTTTGTCAAATCTATTGTTGGTTTGTGTTTTTTCCCTGTTAGATTATTGTTTGTGGGCTTTTAACTTAGCAATTCAAGTACAAATGTTGCCTTTTATTTAATATGAAACCCAATTTCTGGACCAGTAACTTCCAAATTCACAAAATTACTTTTCTCTTAGTAGGCGTTCCACCAAGGTTGTACATAATGTTCTCTGTGGTTTGAAGCCATCGGGAACTTGGATGGTAAAAACGTAACATTTTCATGATTAATTAGAAACGTAAAAACCATCAACCAAATGTCTCGTATCAGATTTGGATTCAGACGTTGCTGATTTCCGTTTCGAGCACAGAATCATGGAGCCCACACACCAAATTTACTCAAATTTCCTTTAAACTTGGCAAAACAGACTCTTCGGAGGGCGTCCGGTTGACTTTTTGAAGCAGCTCACTCAAACAGCCTGTTCTCAAGATTCAAGCATGGTGTGTGTGCCGTGTTTAAACAAATAAGACATGTTTGTGGTGTTCCATTAAGGCACATGAGAATAACTAGTCATACGCACTGGCGGTTCTACACACGGGCCCACACGGGCCCGTGCCCGTCTAAAATGGACCCTGGCCCGCCCTCCGAGCAGAAGTGGAACCAATGCTCAGCACGGACCCTGGTCCGCCGCCCGCCCTGCTTCCGCCCTGCTTCCGCCCTGCTTCCGGGGCCCGCCCTCCGGGCACAACATTCAGGTAGTTGTACCTTTTAGTGCGTTACACCACTGCGAAGTGCGAACAACGAAAAGAAGAGCGAGCGCGAAGACGGCGAAGTTACCGAGCGTTATCCACGAGTACCACTACAAATACAAACAATACAAGGTAACAATTCTGGTCAAGAAATGATGTTGTTGGCTAGTATGAATTATAATAGCAGCCTATCAGACCAGGCGTTTATGTTGTATGCTTCTAGCTAACGCTAGTTATCTTACAACAACACACATGCTTCTAGCTAACGCTACCCGTATTTCGTCGGAATATAACACACAGTTTTCTTTTGTTAAGCTCAGGAGACCGTGTGTGCTATAATGTGTACACCAGATGGAGGTGTTGAGAGAGCTGAAGAAAGGCACGTTGAGAGCCCCACACAGCCAGAGGACTTGGAAGACACTGGTTTTCAAAGAGAGGGTACAGGGACGGAAAGAGAGACACATGAAGATCCTGAAATGGAGACAGCTGAGACTGAGATACAAGCAGCACGTGAGACACAGATGGAGAATATTTGTGGATCCACAAGCACTGGACCATCAGGTTTGTGATGTTCAAAAAAATGTGTTTGTTAATGTTAAGTTTTCTGACACAAGTTGAGTTTGAATGAAATATTATTGCTGGCTTTGTTAAAAAATAGTCAAGAAATCTAGCTTTAGCTTATTTGCAGTCTTGGTCCTTGGTCAGGTTTTAGAATTCAAGGAAAGAATGTACAGATCTCAAAAATGCAATTACCGTATTTTCCGGTGTATATGTTAATTTACATATATATATATTTTTTTCATTCAGTTTGCACTACTTCTCATATTTGCACTAATGTTTGTATTACATTACTGCCTATAGTCATAAAGATGTCTTTATAGTCATAAAGTCACTTTTTTCTCCGAGATTTAACGTGCCCCTCTGACAAAACCTCTGGCCCCAGCTTGGCCCCACCAGTACAACTGGTCTAGAACCGCCACTGGTCATACGTCCAACAAGTCTAACCTGTTAGATTTATCCACCTGGATTACTGAGCATGCATCAGGACATCTAACCATAAGTGCTCTTCACACACAGATGCTGTTGTCTCCTGGTGAAGGGCTTCTCCTCCTTTTACTTTTCCTCTCTGGGAGTTTGTCCCCAAGCGACTGACCTGCCACTCCCCATTTATCAGAGCCGGGCCTGACAGCCAATATGCTGCGCTGTAACTCAGGCTGTCAGGCTTTTGGCAGGCACGTTGGAGAGACAGAGCGAGACAGGAAGGCAGAGGGAGTGAATGGGGCTTTGACGTCAGCATCTTCTCCCCAGTCAGCTGCACGAGGACGCGTTTTTGTCTGTCTCCAAATGCACCAATCTATTTTTGCTCTTTCGTAAAGCATGTGATATGGCACCTGTGAGAGTCTCCACAACATTTACAGCTCACCGGGTCAGATATAGAACATGTTTCTTGTCATGTTGCTCACCTTTTCCCTGAAAAAGATGAAAACAGTGAAGTCATCCAGTTCTGAAAAACAGCATGTTTACTGTCCTCACATCTGTCAGGGAAGTTTACACTAGGGATGCACGATCCACATTTCTTACATCCGATCCGATTCCTAAATCTGGGTATCAACCGATACCGATACTTTTCCGATCTGATATTGACATTCAGGTATAGGAGGCTGTAATAATTAAGTTCTTGAATGGAAAGCATGTATGTTGCACAAAACTCTGTGACTTCTGTCTTAACATTGTGTGATCAACCGATACAGATTTAAACAATACTGTGCATTGAATTTACATTTATAAATTCAATGCATAGTTTAAATCTGTATCTGTGAACATATTACACCCATTCTCCATAACCTCCATTGGCTTCCTGTCACCTACAGAATTCAATACAAAACTGCTCTCATTACCCATCAATGCTTGCACGGCACTTCACCTGACTATCTAAAGGACATTCTTGCACCATATTCATCCACCCGGTCTCTACGATCACAGAACAGTAATTTCCTTCATATTCCTCGGACCAAATTGAGGACCATGGGAGACCGAGCATTCTGTGTGGCTGCCCCCCGCCTGTGGAACTCCCTCCCTGATGACCTGAGAGCTCCACAGTCACTGGTTGACTTTAAAAGCAGCATAAAGACCTTTCTTTTTAAGCAAGCCTATTCTGCCTCCACATGATTTTATCTTTGATCTTAGCTGATATCATTATTGATTTTACTTGATTTTATTGATTTTACTTGTTTTATTTTATTTATTTTTTAAGCAAGCCTAATCTGCATCCACATGATTTTATCTTGATCTTAGTCGATATTATTATTGATTTTATTTGATTTTATCACTTGTTTTATTTTGATCTTTGCTTTATTACAATTTGTAGCACTTTGAGATTTTTATTAATGAAAAGTGCATTATAAATGGAATTCATTATTATTATTATTATTATTAAAACCAACAAGAATTACAACTCATAATGCCACAATCAAAAACGAAACTAAAAAACGGAATTTCCCAGAATGCTTAGCAGTATATTAGTGTTCAATTATAGTTTAAATCTGTATCCGTTGATCAAATTCAACAAGAATTACAACTCATAGTGCCACAATCAAAAATAAAACAAAAAAATGGGGACTGTGTGGATTTCCCATAATGCTTAGCAGTATTTTAGACTAGTGTTCCGGGCTGCACCATGAGTCAGAAGGACGTCTGTGGTAGAGACCTGCCTCTTGTATGCCATTAGTTTGTTAATTACTGTAGTGAGGCTCAGAGTGTCTTCTCTGGGTTTGCCTGACACAATGTTAAAACAGAAGTCACAGAGCACGGTGCAATATATATGCTCTCTGATATCTAGAAAATATCGGAAATTTCGGCAGGTTGGATTGGAAAATCCGATAGCCTACTTAAATTATGCTGATATCGGATACGATACTGGATCTGATCGGCCCATCCCTAGTTTACACGTCCTGTGTTTGCAAATGCGAGAACTAGGTCATGTAATAGTCAGCAGCCCACTGCTGACCCCTCATCTACTCATACCTCTGCTCCTCATGCCATGTTTCCACACATCTCTTCTCCTTCATGACATGTTCACGTCTTCTGTCCCACTCTCAGCCCCTCCTGCCAAAGTTTCTGCCCCTCTTGCCAAGATTTCTGTTCCTCAGCTTTGTTTTGCCTGTCACCCATCATTGCTCACACTAGCTCCTGTCAGTCAACCGTTCCCCGCGGCCCCTCAGCCTAAGCACAGCTATCAGCCTTCATTTCATGCATCTGTTCCGCTCTCTATTTAAGTTCCATGCTCACTCTCTGCCAAATTATTATACATTCCATGGTCCCTAATATCAAGCCATTCTTGTTCCTGTTCACGCCTGACGTTCATGCCTTGTTCTCTGGATTTTTGACCTCACAACTTACCTTTTGGATTCCCTGTTTTTGCCTACTCCACATCTGGTTTTGGACTGCTCTCTGACCACAGTATTGACCCTGTTTCTGATTATCACTAGTGATGGTGAGATGAAGCTTCATGAAGCACTGAGCCTTTCCATCAAATTGCTCGACTCATGATCTGACGCACCATGGCGCTTCATTTGCTCTACTGCACCATCAAGTGGACTATAAATGTAAAACTGGTAGATGAATTATAATAACATAACTTGTGAAACTTTAAGTTGAATAAAAGAAAACATAAATAATGTTTGAGGGCCTCAAATAAAGTCTAAATTTGATCTGCAAATGATCTTTACTCATTTAACATCTCATTTAACATCTGCCGTGGCACAGTGGTAATGGCAGTCGACCCCCAATCGGAAGGTCGGAGGTTCGAGTCCCGCATCCGCCCACCATGTGTCGTTGTGTCCCTGGGCAAGACACTTAACCCCGAGTTGCTCCCGGTAGGTCTGGATAGCGCCCTACAAGGCAGGCTACCACTAACGGTGTATGAATGTGTGTATGAATGGGTAGATGGCTCGTATTGTAAAGCGCTTTGGGGCTCCTCACAGGGGGCTGGAAGGCGCTATATAAATAAGCTCCATTTACCATTTACCAAGCTCCATCTTACCTCTCCATCAATCTGGTTTCAGGAAACAACACAGCACAACGACTGCTTCACTGAAGGTTCTTAAAGTGCGACTAAACCCCAAATTAACTTTTTTTAGCTGATAAACTCCCTAGAATGTGTTTAAAATGTTATCTAGCACTATGGCTGTGTTTATTCTCACATAATTGTGCGTATCTGTGTAAATTGGCAATATT
>JBBPBX010088943.1:0-14399 GCA_038048925.1 Garcialebias charrua
ATTACCAGTAAATATTTAGCTCGAACCTAAATATTTGGCCAGCAAGGTAAATAATTAGGTCTGAGCTAAATATGTAAACAAATTAAATATTTAGTTTAGGAATTAAATGTTTAGCTTAGAAATTAAATGTTTAGTTTTGAAAATAAATATTTAGCTTGGAAATTAAATGTTTAATTTACACCTAAATATTTAGTTCGCTAGTTAAATATTTTGTTTGTAATTTATACATTTAGCTTGGACATAAACATTTAGTTTGTAAACTAAATATTTAGGGTGGAGCTAAAATTTAGCTTGCTAGCTAAATAGTTAACTTACAAGTTAAGTATTTAGTTTGTAAACTAAATACAGGTAGTCCTCGACTTACGATGGCCTCGACTTACGACGTTTCGGGGTTACGACACGCATATCCATTTAAAAAAAATTGAATTTTTTTATTTTGAAAAGCAGAGTTCCAAGTTCCTTCCGGTTTTGACAGCAGAAGCAGCGCACTCAGTGGAAAAGTACAGGAGACCTCGTTGTTTGGACCAGAGATTTACGAGGCAGAGAGGCTACAGCTGAGCAATGAGCTAACATACGGATGAAGACTCCACCAGCTCCCAGTAGGAAAATAACTATTTTTTCCCTTCATTATGGCTCCCAAATGTATGTGTTTTTTGATAATTATGTAAGGTACTGTGTTAGGATAGGCTAAGTGCTTGGTAAAATACAGTACTGTATGTACAGTAAAAGGTGCAGCTTGGACGTATTTTCCGACTTACGACGAAATTCAACTTACGACGTCACGTAGGAACGGATCTCCGTCGTAAGTCGGGGACTACCTGTATTTAGTTTGGAATGGTGACATTTATTTACAGGTAGTCCCCGACTTACGAGCGCTCTAACTTACAAGGTTCCGGACTTACGAGCTGGCGAATTTTTGGAAAAAACGCAAAAAATACTGAGTTTTTCGGTGTTTTTTCACCACAGTTCGTTAGCTAAACATGTGGACACACGTTTCCGATCATTTTTATGCACTCATAAGCAGTTTTTCGATGAAAAACGAGTGTTTGTAGTCGCGCTAGCAAAACCGTTCCAACTTACGAGCGAAATTCCGGACTTACGAGACACGTGGCGGCCGTTCCAAATTACGAGATTTCCGTGTTACGAGCGCCTCGTTGTAACGGAACTCGCTCGTAAGTCGGGGACTACCTATAGTTTGTAAACTAAATATTTAGTTTGGAATGATGACATTTATAAATGTATGAATAACATGGTGAAGTTTTGACTTTGTAAAAAACAAACAAAAAAACAATTTTTTTAAAAAGAAAGGCTAAATAAACCAAAAATATTGCTGTTAATTTTTGACTTGTGTAACTTTACAAATGGCCCCCCATCGTTTTCATGCTCCTTACAGTTTATGATGGAGCTCAACTTGGCAGAAAAAGAAGAAAGTGTGAAAAATAATCACACTTTAAAGAACTGTTTCCAGAACTAGAAATCATAAAAAAGTTATTTTTATTAGTTTTGAAGTGTAAAATTGTGGTTTTGCACTCAAGGTTGGACTTTGGCTGGTTAATAAGCATGAGTCTGAACCCGCAGCAGAGGAGGGTTGTGACTGAGGAGCTGCTGCCGGTCAGCGGAGAAGGTCTCACCTCATGAACTTCTTGGGTTCGTTGGGAGGGGTCGGCGGGGCAAGAGGTTTGTTGGAGTTGAGCTCAAGGTGGTGGAGGGGGGAGTTGGGGATGGGCTCTAGGCGGCCGGGTGGGGTTCGAGGCGGGGGTGGAGGCTGCCCACTCCCCGTGCCCACCACACCCATACCTGCCACCTCCAGAGCCCTGAGATTGGGAGAGCCGCCGAATCTGCTGGCTGCTGCTTTCTCACTCTTTTTCTTTTGCTACACAGAAACAAACAAAAGAAAAGGAGGAGCATCGGGGTCAAACAGGGAGCAACAGGGAAGCTTAAAGCAAAAATAATGAGGAAAATGGAGGGAAAAGAAGGGCAAATGGAGTAGCAGGAGAGCGCTAGAGGCCGTAAGAGTCCAGCCGATGAGAGACAGGAGGAGCAGCGTGCTAACGTCATCTTTTTTAAAGCTGATCGGAGCAGAAAGAACGTCTCAGTCTGGAGACGTCAGACGTCTCAAAAAGCAGCAGTCGCTCTGAGCAGCATGACAGTTCAGATGAGAAGAGATGTGACAGAGCAGCAAACATCTCACTCCAACAAATGGCTTGGAAAGCAAAGGAGAGCTGCAAAGAAAAGGTTAGGGGCGGAAGACACTGTCACACACAGAAACGTGACGAGGAACGACAACGAACAAATAGTACACGCAGTAACAAAAACAAAAGACGGTAAGGTATGGTGTTATTGTCGTCAGCTGACTGTGAGCATGCAGTGGAAGCCGTTAGACATCTGGTGAAACATGAAACTTTGTGGACACCCATGACTTATACACAAGTGCGGCCTATACATGTACACAAGTATTTAAAAAAAAAAATTTTTTTAGTGCGTGCGGCTTATAGTCGGGTGCACTCAATAGTCCGGAAATTACGGTATGTCCTTGAGAAGCTGCTTTAATGAAAATGTCTAAATGTTTTACAGATTTTTTTTGTTTTCTTTTCTTCAATTTAAGCCATGAACTTTAATCACAGCTTTCACTGGAACGTTGTTCGTTACTAAAATAATTTTTCTTGCTCATTTTGACAAAATGCTCTGATCACCCTTTGGTTCAACCTTCGGCGTCGATAAGACGAGGTGATGATTTCTGGTTGTGTATAAATTCTAACGGACTGTCCTGACTGAGTGGGTGTAATCTTTGTTGCAAAGTAAAAATAAAGCATCAGGTTCACCCGGGTGCCCCCCACCCGTTCAGAACGTCAGGCCCTACCTTGATGAGTGGGTTGATGACTCCTACGTTAGGACTCGTGTTGAACACTTTGTTGAAGTTGGTCTCCCTGTTGACGAGTTCCAGCTGGTAGAACTTCTTATCGTCCTGCAGGAGGAAGACACATTAGCTGACGAGGCATGGTGTGTGTGTGTGGAGGGGTTGAATAGACAGAAAATCTAACATTTAATGACTTCTGTCCGCACACTTTTCCTGCTGGCACACAGCTGATGCAGCAGTTTATATCAAAAAGCATCAAATTGAACAGCTGTCTTGCTTTGTGCTGGTTTGAAGCCTGCCAGCTGTTTCCTGCAGGTTCTGGGTTTTGGACACAAACTCAGGACTCCAGAACTCGAGCGGCTACGGCAGCGTCACAGAGAGAACCTGTCACCTGATTCATGAAGCCCACGTAATGTGATGAGTGCAGGAGAAGTGCAGCATCCCTGACAAACACCGGATCCAACCGGTCCAAAAGACACAAGCTGAGTCCAGCTGGTTTCAACCTTTAAGTTTAGCTTTCCTGACGTTGTTCCTCTCGTGCTGGTGTTTTCAGACAGCCCAAGTTCTGCTACATGAAAATAAACTGGTTTCTTCTTCTATCCTTTGGACAAAGCTGAGTTCGTTGTTTCCTTTCATCCGTCCTCTAAATGTGACGCCCCCCCGCCCTCTTACCATTTAATGAATGTCACACTCTGTTTTCCAGCTGTATAAAGGTTGAAGCGGTTTTATGACGCCTCCAGGAAAATGAGTAATTCAAGAAAAAACGATTTGGTAACAAAATGAACCCAGATCTTCAGTTTTAAATGTTTATTTTATTTTTTAAGTTGATATAGTGAGATATAAGAAATGGACAGCTTCGGCCCGATGGATCTATGTTTACGTACCACCAGTTTTTTGACCAGAGACTCTCTCTCTGTGACCATGCCCTTCAGCTCAGCGATGACCTGCAGGTCTTCATGACGGCTCTCTCGGTTTCTGAACTTCTCTTCTGTTCCTTCCAACCTGCCAGGCGAGGAGACAAAAAAAATAAATATATATATATATAACACACCAAACATGCACAGATAATGAAAAAACACACACTTTTTTCTTTCTTTCGGCTTCTCCCTTCGTCAGGGGTCATCACAGCGAACTAGTCGCACAAAGACTTGGCAATTGTTTTTACGCCGGATGCCCTTCCCGACACAACCACAGACCACCGAGCTACCACAGCCCTCTGTATGGAGCAGAGAGCTGCAGGGGAGCAGATGGTGTGGGTTAAAATAATAATAATGTGTTTGTCTGTCATCTGTTTATGTTTCCCATTCACAGACGAAATTCGTCTCTGCATTTAACCCAACCACCACCAGGTGGTGCAGTGAGCAGCCAGAAAGCGCTCGGGGAGCTGGAGAATTAGGTGTGCACTCATAGACACCCCAAGGTGTGTAGTGGCCGGGACGCGAACCCGCGTCCTTCGGGTCCCAAGTCGAAAGCCCTGCCACTACACCATCTTGGCTCCATGAGGTCTTTAAAAGAACTATGATGCAATAAAAAGTTGCTACTTTAAGTTTGAGTGCAGATGTTAGTGACATGTTTAAACTCGTCCCAGATGTGGCCTACAGGAAGAAGAGCCCCATAAACACTGTAACCCCCACAGACACCCTGACACAGCACTTTCTGCATCTTGAAAAAATTATAATATACAAAGCAGTAAAACTATAATTTGGGATGTTGAAACTGCTGAGCTAAACAAAACTGAGTGTTAGTGGCATTTTATCAGTGACAAATTGGACAAACTTTAAGAACTTCCTTCACTTGGGCTTTCAGTGTTTAAGGGCCTTGCTCAAGGGCCCAGATTGAGTCAGATGAGGGTGGAGACAGGTGTGACTGCTTCACTTATCCCACCCACATTTTTGATGTTGTCGTAACCGGGGCTTGAACCGGCGATCTTCCGATCACAAGCTCACCTTCTTAACCTAAGGGTTGATATTTAAGGCAGATATTTAAGGCCAATATTTAAGGTTGATATTTAAGGTTGATATTTAAGGCCAATATTTAATATTTTGATATTTAAGGCTGGTAGTTAAGGCTGATGTTTAAGGCTGATATTTAAGATTAATATTTAAGGCAGCTATTTAAGGTTGATATTTAAGGCAGATATTTATGGTTGATATTTAAGGCAGCTATTTAAGGTTGATATTTAAGGCAGCTATTTAAGGTTGATATTTAAGACCAATATCTAAGGTTGATATTTAAGGCAGCTATTTAAGGTTGATATTTAAGGCCGCTATTTAAGGTTGATATTTAAGGCCAATATTGTAGGTTGATATTTAAGGCTGATGTTTAAGGCTGATATTTAAGATTAATATTTAAGGCAGCTATTTAAGGTTGATATATAAGGCAGATATTTAAGGTTGATATTTAGGGCCGATATTTAAGGTTGATATTTAAGGCCAATATTTAAGGTTGATATTTAAGGCCGCTATTTAAGGTTGATATTTAAGGCCAATATTTTAGGTTGATATTTAAGGCTGATATTTTAGGTTGATATTTAAGGCTGATATTTAAAGCCAATAATTAAGGCTGATATTTAAGGCTGATATTTAAGGCTGATATTTAAAGCAGATGATTAGGGCTGATATTTAAGGTCGATAATTAAGGACGATAATTAAGGCTGATATTTATGGCCGATAATTAGGGCTGATATTAAGGTTGATATTTAAGAATGATGTTTAAGGCTGATGTAGGCGTGTGGGAACACATCAGTATGCACCGATATAAACACTGAGAACAAGTCATGTCTTTACTTGCAAATTTGATTTGATTTGATGTTTATTCATTTTAAAAGAACAATACAAGACAGTTTCATCAGATACAAGAATACAAGTAGGAAAAAATGAAGGGAGCAGAAAGAAGATGAAATCAATGTATCCAGCCAAGGGAGCATGCAGACTTCCAAGTTATGGCTGTTTGTTTTAAAGTGAAACTCAACACAGGTTGAGACGGTAACTCCTCCCCCAGACCAGATTCAAAATTTCCCTCAAAATGGGCGTGTTGAGAGACAAGCAGGGAGGAGGTTGGGGGTTGTCCTGTGTTCACGCCCCCTCTAGTGGTAAACTCCCACCCCTCCCCAAGTTTAGATTTCAAAATGGCGGATAGTCGCGTCTTCAGTAAGTAAATACCTAAACTTGTACTAAAATAACAGTTGTAAAATGTTGTTGCGTGTATTTAATCACACACACACAGCTTAAGCGTATGCTTCTGAACACAGAACACATTAAAAACCTGTGTTTAGCTGCATGGCATGCAGTGTACAGGCTGTGTTTTTGTCGTTTGTCACTTTAATTTGCCACATCTTATTACTTAGCACATTACAGAAGTAACGTTTCATAATAAATTTTATTATAAAATATTGATTTCTCCTACCCTCGTTTTGTTTAAATAAATTAAATTTGTTAAAATATCAACATTCATCTCTCCTGGATCCTTTATGTCAACCATAGTAGAAAATGTCATCAAGAAACTTGACCATTGCAGATGTTTCTAACCATTACTTATCCAATATACATGTCATTGTTGATTTTTTAACTTTATTTACACAACCGAGGTCTGTCTGCTTGTTTTGTATATAATGTATATAGAAATCTGTCATATCCTGTTGGTTTTGAACTGTCAACATCTGTTTACTGTGATTGTAGTTTTCTTTATTTTCTTTTGATAAGTGCAAATGCCTATTGCCAATGTGACGTGTGCTGCTGACCACTTGACCAGGTCACCCTTGTAAAAGAGATCTCGATCTCAACGGGCTCTACCTGGTTAAATAAAGGTGATTGATTGATTGATTGATTTATACAGGCTAGCCTCGTTGAGTCACGGGGACTCATTTACAAGAGGGACCTGTCTCACTCACACCAAACAACCATCCACTCTCACACTCACACCTAGGGTCAATTTAGAGTCACCAATCAGCCTAACAAGCATGTTTTTTGGTCTGTGGGAGGAAACCGGAGTACCCGGAGGAAACCCACGCATGCACGGGGAGAACATGCAAACTCCACCCAGAAAGGCCCCGGACCGGGATTTGAACCGGCAACCTTCTCGCTGAGAGGCAGCAGCTCTACCAGTTGTGCCAACGTGCTGCCCAATTGATTGATTGATTGATTGATTGATTGTTTGACGCTTTGGCTTATTTTTGTTATGCAACCCAGAACTAAACACACGTTTTTTAAATTGACTATAAATTAGCACCAAACAGTGGTAAAATCTTTTATTTGGTTTCCAAATATCCGTGTTTAGAAACATTATATAAGCTTGTACAATATATATTTGTTAGGACGTGTATACAGTATTTGTTTAAGCTATGTGTCAGCTAATCAAAACTGGGCACAGCACAGCTGATAAGATTAATGAGAAATAATATTTCTTAATGCAAACCAAACCAATTGCAATGAATTTAACAATACATGTACTGTGTATCCTTTAAAATGTTCTTTTCAGATAACTGTGATGACTCAAGCACCCAGCAGCCACACAGAGTAATTGCAGCCAGGATTACTTTAACCAAGAAGAAGAAGATGATGCAGAGCGTCTTGGCCAGAGCTTCATCTCCTGAGACCTGCATCCACAACAATGTTGGTACAGCTGAGACCCTGTTTGCTTTCTGGCTGGCAGGTGGAGCATCCTGAAGGTGGTTGGGACTGCTTTTTCTTCTGTCCACTGCGTCCATACAGAGGAGCTGGAGGTGGTGTCCCGTGTGTTTTCAGGGCTGACACGACACAGAACCTTTTGTTGTTTTGAATTAACTTACTGTTAATAAAATGAATCATAAACAACTAGTTTTTGTAATCAATTTCTTTATTTCTTTATTTTTTGCCTCATGCATGAGGACAAATCTGGGACACGTTGCAGCGGTCGACTTCCCACTCACTCCATCCCGACCCTGGATATTTGCAGTCCTGAAAAGAGAAAAGATCAAAAGTTTAATCTGAGTAAATGTAACATTTTAATGGAGAAAAATGTTGATTCAAAATTTCACAGTGTCAACAAATCCCCAAAATGTTGGGACAGGTAGCAATGAACAAATAAACAAGAATTAATGTTGCATAAACTTTTTTAAAAACTTTTTTTTATATAATGTCCGCCATAATAAAAGTAATAAATAAAATAATAAATAAAAAAAACATAATTAAATAATAATATTAATACCTGCAGACAGAGGGTAAAGGTGGGCTACAAAAGTAATAAATAAAACATGAATACCTGGTGAATCAGCTCTCATGTCACCTCCAAAGTGACATGTCAACATGTCTCCAATGAAGCTTGATGTCTGTGAAGCACGGCTCAGAGATTCCCTGGATGTGGAACGCCTCATGGAAATAAAAAAGAACAACACATTTTAATCACCTTACAAACAAGCATACTTGAGAAACATTACTGTTTTATCACTTTGTTGATCTGTCAAACAGATGACCCAGTGCAAAATAAATACTGCTGCACAGAGCTGATGACCATGATACTCATTCACCAAGTACATATTATTTTATAAATACCTTTGATCCACAACATTATTTGCAGCAAAAGAACACCGTGTCTAAAACATCGTAACTAGTACAACAGCTAAAATTACCAACAGCTAGTCTCCATTATTTTTATGTCGCGGTCTTCCTTATCTGAGTTCATAAGAGTTCACACACACTGCGGTGTTCATAAGAAACACTAGATTTTTAGCATTTAAACACAACTACAACACAAACTAACGATCAGCAACAGATGAAAACGCCACAACCTTATGTGGGGCCACACCGAAGCAACGCTGCAGGCCGCACGTACACACAGCACATGAAGAAACGCGTCATATACTCAAAAGATAAATTGTGGAATGGAAAGGTGTAAAATGGTACTCACCTCCAAACGGATTGTAACCTGATGGTGTAAGGGTGGGTGAACATCAGTTTGAAAAGCTATTCTTGGAACAGCTTCGCTCATCAATGCTAATGCTATGTTGCCAATCGCTAATCCAACCCCTGAACTCTGGAGGGGGAGTGACCTTCTTGGGGGAGTGGCTCCACTTTTATACTCAGGCAGCAGAGGCTGTGATGAAATCGTGTGAAAATAAATGACTGTGCGAATCGTAAACAAATGAGAAAATCAGGGTGCAATACCAAGGTTCAACCCATAGGACTACCGAATACTCGTTTTTAGACCAAATATTGCCGATTTAAACTAATACGAACAATTTCATGAAAATTAACAAAGACATAGTGCTATGAAACCTTTTTAACACATTCTAGGGAGTTTCNCGTCTCACAGTTTGGCCGTCATATTATAAAAAGGTCTTATTCGTTCCTTTTCCTGTGAACATTCTCACTTTGATATGCTGATTCTGTACTATTACCATTGTAACGTTTGCAAAATGACAAAATAATACATTTTGTATTTATTAACATCTTACACAATTGGACTTTTTTGGAAAACAGAGCTGTGTTTTATTTATTTAGTTTCAAGCATTGCAACAGGTGAAAGCTAAAAAATGTAATTCCTACTTTCATTTCTTCTTTTGCTTTCCTTTCTTTACATTTCCTTCAAGCAGTTTTCTCCTCCGCTGTGTGTTTTCAGTGTTACTCAAAGACGCATATAAAGGCCCCAGTATAGCTCTGCGTTCGGCCGAATGCCGCTCGACGCCGTTCGAATGCAGCGGCACAAGCCTTTGAACGCGGGCGCGAACGCGCCAAGCTCAAATTTTACGATCGCGTACGCAAACGCGTTGTCGCACAATAAACTGCCCGGCGCCGGACTGTTTTGTATGAGACACAAATATATTAAATTCCCCTTCTTCATCCCTGATCTGGCTTTTTCTTTTGTTTTTTTGCCAAAAGTCAAGTGATCACTGACTCCATGACTGAAATGAATGAATTTGTCACGAGCGAAATCAACTCGAGTCCAGCGTGGCTGCGCGAGGTTCTGCAGATTTCCTGGTGGGCTGGACCAGTGCTCCCTGTTTTTATTTTATTTTTTAGAACTTTTTAATAACATATAAACACAGAACACCGCAGCGGCTGCAGCCAGAGCCAGCTGCCGACTCGTGCCTTTTTTTCTCCCCACCCGACCTGTCAATCAATTCAGTAGGCGTGTTAGCAAATGACCAATCAGCGACCTCAATTTGTCTCGTAGGTAAATGATCTGCCCTGCTGCTGCTCAAATGACGTCAAGTATTTGGAGCGAAAACGCGAGCACTAACGCGAGAACAAACGCAGAGCTATACTGTAAACTGCCTGCGCACAGAACGCGCGCGTAGAGCGGCATTCGGCCGAACGCAAAGCTATACCGGGGCCTTAAGGCTGAATGCAAAGCATAAGTTCATGTTAACACTTGGGCCCTGTACACACGTAGCCTGGTGTTTGTAAAACGAATATTTGCACACAAAAAATTTCTCTGTCCATACATGTTTGGATGTTCGTCTACATGTGCCGTTTATTTCACTACAGAGCGTGTAATGAATATGCTGAACCCATAGGTGGCAGTGTAGTAGCAGTGTAGTGCAGTCACAACCCTTGAACTCAGCCGCGACTTCCTGTTATTTATTTTCCTTTCTTTGGGTGGACAGACTGCAAGGTTGAACTACTAAAATACCGTGTTGGAGTACAAAGTTAATAAAATGCAGGAAAATGTCGACTGGGAATCATGTCAGAGCAGGTATGTTGACTTTTTAGTGCTTTTTTTTCTCCGAGCATGTGACGTCAGCTCCAGCTGGAGAACCGGCAGAACCGGACTTTCAGCTCCAGCTGGAGCTGAAACGTCCGTTCTGAAAGTACACACGCAGACGCGAAAGCGGAGAGTTCTCAAATCTTCACTTTGGCCGGAGTTTTGTTATTATTCGTTTATAGTTACATCAACCGGCGTTCACGTGTGGATGAAAGGCTAAACCGCACGCTAAACTGTTCGGTTTTACTGATAAACGGCTACGTGTGTACAGGGCCTCAGTCATATTTAAGAGCAGCACAAACGAGGCTCACATTAACTGAAGAAGTGTAAGGATTATTTAGCCTTAAACAAAAATACTTTTTTTTTAATTAGGGATGGGGCTGATCCGGTATTGGCCTCTGATACCAGCATTACGTATTGGATTTTTTTCCGATCCAACCTGCAGAGGTTTCCGATCCATGATGCATGTCTGTGTCTGATGAAACGTCTCCACATGTGATTCCCTGTCGGCTGCTCTGCACGTTGGCTTCAAACTATGGAATGGATTTCCTGAACGGAGGCGTGTCTCATGAACCCATAGCAATAAGACCCGCCTCACAATCCGGAAAACCATTTTATAGTTCACAGCCAGCTACAACGTGAGGACTGAGTGAGCAGCACTGTTGCTAACAGCTAGCCAACTTTTCATTGTAACATGTCCGCCATGTGGAAGTATTCTACACTAAACACTGCAAGACAGCAACGTGCGATGTCTGCAGAGCCGCTGTACTGAGAGGGGGAAGCTCGGTCGCGACCAACATCAAACTTGATAAACATTTGAAAAAGCATATTAAAGTGCACGAGGATTGTTTAGCCAGGCACCGCGGTAACGTTAGTTTTACGTTGGATGTTCGAGCTCCGTGGCTTCAGCAGTGTTCCTCTCGTTCAGTCCGAAGCAGACAGTCTGATTTCGGTCAGCCACGCTCAGTCTGCCCGTCTTGGAGGAGGAGCAGACCGAGTGCGGCTGACTGAAATCAGACTGTCTGCTTCACAGCTTGATTGAATACTTGCAGCCAAGATATAATTTATGTTTACTCTCCAGAAGATATTTATCAGTACAACAGTAGACAATCATAAAAAGCATATTCAAAACAGGAACATGCCTGTGTTGGTTTATGCCATGAACTTAGCAGATGTTTGAAGCCATTTAATCACTTTAATATCCACTTTAAAGCTAGGAATAGAAAACATGTTGTGTGTTGGCAGGATTTAATTCTAACTTTGAAACTTGTCCAACTTTAATAAAACTTACCTCAAGTTGCCTTTTTGGACATGCATGCATATATTTGTACAACTTGTACTTGCTTATAGGGATTATTACAGCCTCACATAAAACCAATAATGATGATGATATCGCAATAGTATCGTATCGGCTGATACATAGATGTTGGCAGTGGTGGGCACAGCCCGCTAGAGGCCGCTAAAGCGCTAATCCGCTGATAGCGGACCTAAACAATTTGTTAGCGCTATAGCGGATTGACTAACTTTTATAATTCATAAGCGGATTTGCGCTATTTTTATTTAAAATGCAGTACCGCTAATAACTAATTATCTATCAGTAAAAACGAAAAAACTTATTTACGGGCTCTTAAATCAACCGGACGACTGCTCACGGACCACATCCGGTCAGCGCCGGATGTGGTCCGTGAAAAAAAAGCGTCCCCCTAAGGGGCCCTATTGGCTAGAGAGAGCGCTCTCTCTATAGCAGTTAGCAGCCAGTGTGTTACTCTGCAGCCTTATTGCTTGTTTTCGAAGAGTCAGACGAAGAGTTTTTAACATGGAGGGTGAACTTATGGATGTTTCTCAGCGGCCTACGCGACGCGTCAGCGCCTCATTTGCCCTGCTCAAAATGGCGGCCGGCCACAGAAGCGAGCCCACACGAAGGACTTTACAAGAAAACATGGTAAAAACAATTATTTCTTTGCTGAGAAAAAATATATTTCTTAGCTGACTTTATAGAACAAGCGTTCCTGAGCTTAACCGTTTCACGAAATGGTCAAATCTGCTGGATTTTAAAAAGTAGTTCGCCATTTCAAATGGCGAACTACTTTCTTTCATGCAAATGGCCCACGGGTGGGACGGCTTTATTTCTTTAAATTTAGCTAAATAAACGCTTAAAAATATATATTTCTTAGCTGACTTTATAGCACAAGGGTTCCTGAGCTTAACTGTTTCACGAAATGGTCAAATCTGCTGGATTTAAAAAAGTAGTTCGCCATTTGCACGGTAGCACTTTAGAATTAGCTTCCGCTAGCTTAACTAAGACATAAGCGCTTTAGAAATTGCGGACCTAAATACTAAATTAATAAGCGCTTTAGAAATAGCGGAACTAATTTTTGGATTAGCGCTGCCCAGCACTGGATGTAGGTATCGGGATTGGATCGAAAGTTTAAAAAAGTGGATTGGTGCATCCCTATTTTTTATCTTTTGATTGGGCAGTTGAGGTTATGTGCTGTCTTAATGGTATTAAACTACATGAAATGTAAAAAAATAAAATACTTTATATGGTACAACTTTAATACAATTCTTTTTAGCTTTGCAAAATTTTAATGGAGCTAAAGTAATGATTAGTTAAGTGGTTGATTTTTTTTTAGGATTTGGAAGTATCAGCTTTATAACTCAAGTGATATTTACCTGAAACATGTCTGTGTCTTTATCATGGCTGTACTCCACCACCACCGTCTGGTGCCTGGACAGCGTGTAGGAGATGCTGTGCTGACCTTTACAGTTCACGGCCTGAAACATGACAATCCTTTACTAATGTGTCACACGATGTGGAACATTATAATACAAAAATAACACTTAACGTGTGTAAGAATAAGGACACAGCAACAAAGAAGCAATGTCTTGTTTTACTGAACTCAAAGGAAAACTCTCAAGTCTTGTTTGTGGCGTTACCACACAAAGAGTCTGACACTGGGTCACAAACAGGAACTAAAATACAAAATGCCTTGCACAATCAATGCATATATTCAACACGAGGACAAAACCAACCTCGCTGTTTAAACACAAGACATCAAACTGGTGAGTCACATCCCGAGATTCAACAGAGGACAAAACCAACCTCGCTGTTTAAACACAAGACATCAAACTGGTGAGTCACATCCCGAGATTCAACAGCACCAATGGCACCTTTTGGCAGAGAATATGGAACCGTGTTTGTTTTTATCCGGTTTGTTTTTCCTCACTGAGTAATTTCTTTGTTATTATGTTACCTTTAACCACACAGCATGGCTGAAATTCTTGAAAACAAGAACAGAGACAGGAGTGTAAAGTCACGCTCCCATAAACTGCCACTGGCCTGTTCGCTCAAGCCTGCCTAGCAGCTGAACTGCCAGTTAAAGTTCAGCACGACCCTTCCTAAACACTTCACCACACGTTCCATCGTCGTCCAGGCCTTATCTGCAAATGCCACTTTCCAAAACATCCTCCAACTTTGTCACGTGCAAGAGGAAAAGAGGGAGTGTGAAAGTGGGTCATGAGAGCGTGCACGCTCTGCTGTAACACCAGAGACAGACGGGGACAAATGTCATTACCGTCTCATGCAGATCTGTCTCGACTGTGCTGCTACAAAAGAAACGGTGCTCCACCTGCTCGGCAGCAACAACAACTGCATGCACACTCCAAATAAAGCAATATGTTTGAAGCTTACTATCAAAATAAAACGGTTGAACTGAAGGATGACTTGCTGAGAGCTTCTCATTATCCGTCATGAACACCAGAGTGTGCTCAGACACGTGAGCTTCTCCTCTCAGCCACCAGGCATTCTCAGTTCATTCGTAGGCTGCACACCGAGGGAGCAGGAGTGGGCTGAAAGACCGAG